>JANAVB010008399.1:4825243-4994399 GCA_029216955.1 Iris pallida
AACCCACGACCACCACCGACGCTCCCCAGCCCCCTTTCTTCCCCGAAGCAAAGACCCAAACCCTAACTCCGGCGAGACTCGTCCACCACTCCAAACGACCTTCACCGCCAACCACCGCCGTCGATGAGTTCGCCGCAGCGAGCTGAGTCGATCGCCACCACTCCGCCGCGACCACGTCGCCTCAGCCGCCGTCGAGCACCCTCGAAACCACGACGAGAAGTCGGACACGTAAGTGGCAGCGTCAAATACGTGTCGTGCGTGTCTCGTTTTCACGTACGGCGTTCGCCTGGACACGAGCGTCCTAGGGGTAAGTCTGGACACAATAAATTCGACCTATGCGTGTCGTGCTTAGCACAGACATGTGACACCTGTGTCCCTAACTGTCAGGACACGGATTTGTTATATCGGGTTTACTGTTATTAGCTTAAAACCTAAATAAAATAACAAAAACCCTATTCCTAATAGACGGGCCAACTGGCCCACTGGCCAGCGCGCAGTAATTAAACCCCCCCCCCCCCCCCCCCCCGCGCTCTGTTAGCACGAGTTCGAGCCCCCCTTCTTTCTGTTTCCTTTTCTTTTCTTTTCTGTTTTCTTTTCTTTTTCTTTTTGTTTTGTATTTTTATATATATATATGTATATATATTAATATATATATATACTGTATTTTAACAGTATTTAATATATATATGTTATATTTTATAGTTAGTAAATTTTATATATATATGTTTTATATATTTTTTCCTATGTATAATATATTATATATATATACACTATATTATTAAGTGTATTCTATATATATATAATATTGTATATATATATATATATACTTTATAAATTAAGTATTTTTCCTTATATATATCTATATATATCATTTTTAGCATAGGTATGTATATATTCTTTTGTATAATTTGCCTTATTAAAATAATTTATTTTGACTATTACCAAATTGTATTTTCATTGTGTTTAATTTACTGCAACCATTTGGTGTCCAAGCCTAGCATGGGTATTTGGGCTCAAATGTGTTTCACACATTCAAGACCTGTACAAGTCATATTGGACTTGATTCAGCCTTGGATCCTGTACTTGAACTTTGGTTCACATAATATACATGGACAAATATGCAGATAATTAATTATGTGTGTATTGCTGTTTTGATTTTCTAAAAATACTTAAAGTGTTGCTAAAATTATGGAAAAATAGTATTTAGATACTATGTTAAGTTGGCTAATTTAGTATAATTTTTGTAGTATTTAATTTACTGTTTTGCCCCTAGTTTGGCATATAAAACCAAAACTCATTTTCTGTATACTTAGGAAAACTGATTTTTATAAAATATTGTACTGGTTAATAAATTCCAGAAAAATTATAATAAATTTCTATGATTAACAAGGATCACCTTGGTACTTTACTTTAAGAAAAAACTAGGCTTTTTGTCTACTTCAAAAATTGTTAGAACACAATGATCTTTTGATTTATTTTATGATTAATTACGACTTGTAGCTTTTTGTGTATTTGGAGTTTTAGTCATGTTGAACCCCATCCCTCAGTAGTGTAAAGACCCTAGAAAGTTAGTTAACATAGTGTGTCACCCCACATTGGTCTCCTATGCCAAAGTCATATTTTGGCTAGGTGCCCAATCACAAGTCGTCGTTTCACCAATTAGTGTCCTAGTATTTTAGCTTAGTGTAAAACTAAGTTATTATATTTACTTCTACAGCAACGAGTTACTGGACATCCATAGCACTGTTATCGCAGCTTGTTTTGTTTTGCTTTGCTAGAGGCAAGTATTTTCTACGAACTTTACATATTGTCCATAAATGAACTGCAAAACCCCACCATGTTAAAATGCTGAGCCTTGGTTGGTAGCAAGTAGATCTCTACATGTTGTACTTTCAGTTACGACCATGCTTAGAACAGTCTTGATGTATCTCTCACATGATTAGAATATGGGTTATGGGGAAACTGTTAGTAGCGTACGTGATCATGGCCCCCTTACTCGACGTACGTACGAGCAAGGTTGACATTTTAGAGTACCTTGTCGTAGGCGCACCAGCGTATTTGTACGTATGTACTCTATCGCTTGTTTTACTTGTACGTATATACATTTTATTTACATTGTGCCTCAGTACATTGTACATCTATTGACCGATCACGTACCTGCTACAGTTTTAAACATTACATATACATCGTCTCTATGACATATGTGTCCTTGCCATGATAGACTGTGTGAGCCATGCTTTCCAGTTATTTCTCATGTTCATTTCATGTTCATATGCTAGTTTGCTAGATTTAGTACTTGCTCCCGTCCTGACAGGATAACGTTGTAGGTGTCCTTACTGAGGAGGAGTTACTCTGCGATACATACTATGGAGATACTGCGAGGACCGGCTCTGCTTTACGAGGATGTTCCTGGGGAACCTCGCCTAGTTGTCTTTTGTTTACTTAGACTTTTGAGAGTAGACATGTATTAGACTACATCATTTTGTAACTGGACATGTATCCAGTTTACATTTCAGTTTACTTGTACTTGGACGTTTACTATATACGTGACTTTTGTGTTTGGAGCATTTATGATTCTTCTTCACTTATAGACTGTTAGTACATTTAGTCTTATCCTGTTGTCTTTAGAACAGCTTACTACGTTTTATCTCAAGTAGGCTGGGCATGACTCGGCCTGGCCCAACAATTTGGGTAGCGGATCGTGACATACAGTATCATTGGAGGGAGGGGACGGCTATTAGCGTAGGGGCTACATTTATTTTTACACATTTTGGGCCGATGGTGACTCTTATGGCACTACCTTCTGTCCAGGGCCGATAGTGTCTCGGATGAGCGCTACTTGTCGGCCGCTCTTTATTACTTGCTTGCGTGAATCCGTTACAGCCCCTGCGTAGAAACGTTGTCCTCAAGTGCATATCACATAGTGGTTAGGTACCCTGTTGTGTGTAGTTTATATTATTTTTTACTTATGCAGTTACATTGCATGTTCTTCCTGGTATCTTGTTACGTCCCTCTGAGGACCTGGTTATCTCTCCAGGTTGTGTTTCTGTGATATTTGCAGGTGTTCCCACCGAGCCCGTGACCTTCTCCATCCTTTCGAAGAGGATTGCACTTGGCTCGTCTTGTTATTCCATCTATTCCTTCTTGTACATTTTATTTGAGATAGTTGGTAGTGGACTTTGTCTCCGCCCAACTTTTGTACAAACTACAATTCAGTATTGATTCCTATTTTGTATTGATTCTTTTATTGTGGATGAGATTAGTATTATGGATTCACTACCAAAATTTATCGTTTTAGCGACGGCCACATCCGTCGCTAAACCGACGGTAATTACTATTAGCGACTGATAACCGACGAATTTTGGCCAAAAACATCCGTCGGCAATCAGCTCGTCGCTAATAACGTTCCGTCGCTAAGTTGTCGTCACATGACTGAATAGCGACGGATTGTCGACGTCACAAACGAAGCATTAGCGACGCATTCCGACGGACTTTCGTCCATTTCAACTATTAAGTACTAAAATGTGTAGGCAATAGCGACGTAAAATTCCGTCGGAACCGTCGTAACAGCGTATCAGATCGTATCTTTCCGTCGCTAATCCGTCGACACCTTCGATAAAAATGACGGATTAGCGACGGTTTTCGGACGAAAAATCCGTCGATCAGCTTCTGGAAATTCATGTCATTTTCAGCAACATGGCGACGGATAAGTCGTCGCTATTCCGTCGACATATATCGACAGAATAGCGACGGAATAACCGTCGACCTTGTTCTGGAAATTCTTGTTATTTCCAGAAAACGGGCGACGGATAGGTCGTCGCGTCGGATTCCGTCGAACAATATACCATGCCGACGGATAATCCGTCGACCATCCGTCGCTAACTGGGAACATTTCCAAATATCCAGTTAGCGACGGAAAATCGTCGAAAAGTAGTCGAAAATGGTGGTGACCGTCGCAAAACGGTCACCAGTCCGTCGCTAACTGAGAATATTTTGAAAAAAAAAATTACAGCGCTTTCCTTGTTCGCAAAAATTTGCATTAACCAAACCAATATATAATGCACACCAATTATCCAACAATCACATAGACCAAATATATTATGCACCAATTATCCAAGAATCACATAGACCAAATATGCACATACGAATTTAATGCACCACCAATTATCCAAGAATCATATAGACCAAACCAAATTAATATAAAATAGACATCAATTATCCGGAAGAGTAACCTAATATCCATCGTTATATCCGATCATTGCACAAATATTCCAAATTTTTCACAAATATTCCAAAACACATAGGAAAGAGTTGGCCAGTTACAGTAACCTAATATCCAATCCTGGCGACCGATCATAGCACAAATATTCTAAAATTTTCACAAATATTCCAAAACACATAGAAAAATCGACTTTGGCCTCAACAAAGACCACAAGTCAGACGATAATTCTCACAGCCAGGGATGATAGTTGCGTTAAGGCATGTACCATTCTATCAGCCACTTTGCATACGAAGGCTCAATCTGGTTGAGGTCTTCTGTAGGGACAGGAGGGTCGGTCCCGATGCTACTACTCTCTGACGGTGGCTCCTCCTTAGCTTCAAGCTTGGGAGCAATCTCTTCCTGATGGTCATCGGTTCTTCCTTGACCTCGACCTTTGGTAAACCTTCTCCTTAACAGTCACCGGCTCTTGTTTGACGACGGAGACTTCCTCCGTGTCGACCTCCAAGAGTTTTTGCCTCGACCCCTTCCTCGACTAGCAGCACCACCTCGACGAGTCCTAGGAGCCATCTTTCTGACAACAGAAATTTTCATATAGGGTAAAAAAATTACTCAAGTTTAAAAGTTGTGACGTTGGTTTTTTGCGTTCATCATCATTAGAGGGAGCAGCACTGGAAAAGTTGTGACGTTGGTAGCATGAGGAGTAAAAATCTGTATCACAAGACTAACAGAATTACTATGTAATCATGTACTCACCAATAACCGGATGTAACTGGAGTCGTTGGGCCTATCGTGCAGTAATTTGTGGATCCGCTGGTATAGGCCAGATGTACTTAGTATAGTGTATCAAATTAGTATCGGTCTATCGGTTTGGTATAGGACGTATCATATTGGTATTGGCCTTAACAAATTGGTATCGTCCTATATCCGATATGTAATATATCGGCCGAATAGCTAGGATTCATATTGGCCTTATCGATTTGGTATCGGTCATATCCGATAGGTATTGGCCGTGTTGGATTAGTATAGACTATTTCGGATTAGTATCGTGGAAGGTTTAGTAACAACTGTACTTGGATTTCTCTCTTCTCGAGCTAGAATATCATTGCAAGAGAATCACCAGATCGTGATTGGCCAGTTACAGTAACATACATACTTCCTTTTCCATCAGGAAAAGCGAGATTGAAAAGGAAGTATGTATGTTCTGTAACTGGCCATTTACGCTCTCGTGACTCTCTTGCAATGGTAATCTAGCTCTAGAGAGAGAAATCCAAGTACAGTTGTTACTAAACCTTCCACGATACAATCCGAAATGGTATAATAATCCAACACGGCCGATACCTATCGGATATGACCGATACCAAATCGATAAGGCCAATATGAATCCTAGCTATACGGCCGATACATATCGGATAGGACGATACCAATTCGCTAAGACCAATACCAACCGATACGGCCCATACCAAAACGATAGATCGATACTAATCCGATACGGTCAATACTTATAAGTACCTACGGTCCAGGAGGTTGATCCGCTATAGTACATCCATGTACGATCAATGAAGTAACGATCCATTTTAATTTGGATGTGAAAATCTGTATCGTAAGACAAACTAAACATAATCAGTTCTATTTCACATGCTTAATTGCCAAGTATGGGAACGAATGGCTCAGAACACAACCCAAAATTCATCTAGCATACATAGTGTGAATCATCTATGTTCTGTACATATAGTGTAGTATATGTTCTTATCGTATCTAGTATCTGAAAGATGTAACAGAATCAAGATGAACTCACATAGATTACAGGTGCCCCACATTTGAGTGCTACACCAAGACTCACCGTGATGAGGTTAGTGATTTATTTAACCTAATATAGTAATCTTGTAATTTAAAGTTGGAAGAACATGCAAGTAGCCTTATAGTTTCTGCCTCGCCAGTCGAATGGCATAATTGCCAAGTATCGGAACGAATGGCTCAGAACACAACCCGAGATTCATTCTAGCATACATTAGTGAGTTCATCTTGATTCTGTTACGTCCTTCAGATACTAGATACGATAAGAAAATATACTACACCATATGTACAGAACATATATAATTCACACTAATGTATGCTAGAATGAATCTTGGCTTGTGTTCTGAGCCATCCGTTCTGATCAAGCATCTTCCTTCTCCTCTCCTCCACCATGGCTTTGAACAAATCTACTCCTCCCTCTACTTCCCTTCTTCTTATTTGACTCTCTCAGCCACATATGACATCCAGCTCAAGTGTAGAGTCGGGGGAGAAGAAGTGGACAGAAAGAGGAGGGGGAAGCAGCACAGCCGGCGACATGACCGGAGGAAGTACAGAGGTTTTCTTCAACAGACGTAGAGAACTATAAGGATATATCTTTTCACAACATATCACCTTGTCAAAGACCCTTAATGTGACAATCATGTTACCGCGGTATCGGAAGACTAAATATCATAATTTTCTAAGCGTGTGTTTTGACATAATCCTCAAAACTCTTTCCTGCTATGTAATAATGCAAGATTACTACATAGGAGGAAAGAGTTGGAAAGATTATATCAAAACACACGGCTTAAAAACTTATGACATGTTAGTCTTCCGACACCGCGGTAACATGATATTCACATGAAGGGTCTTTGACAAGAGACATGTTGTGAAAAGATATATCCTTATAGTTCTCCTAGGCTGTTGAAGAAAACCTCTGTACTTCCTCCGGGTCATGCCGTCGGCTGTGCTGCTTCCCCCTCCTCTTCCTGTCCACTTCTTCTCCCCCGACTCTACACTTGAGCTGGATCATATGTGGCTGAGAGGTCAAATAAGAAGAAGGAAAGTAGAGGGAGGAGCAGATTTGTTCAGAGCTATGTGGAGGAGAGGAGAATGAAGATGCTTGATCAGAACGGATGGCTCAGAACACAAGCCAAGATTCATTCTAGCATACATTAGTGTGAATCATCTATGTTCTGTACATTGGTATAGATATGTTCTTATCGTATCTAGTATCTGAAGGATTGTAACAGAATCAAGATGAACTCACTAATGTAATACTAAGACATCATCTACTACTATATAAGATATAGTGATAGGTTGTTGTATCATCATTGTCGAGGGATGAGGGTCGGAGGACAGTCAACTTTATCTAAGGCTACTTGCATAGTTGCCTCGCCAGTCGAATGGCTGCAGGGACTATGTCCTGATCACCATGGCGTACCGTAGACTAATGCAAATGGAGCTGAAATATTCCTCGCTAACCGGTCACTAGTCCGTCGGTAACTGAGAATTTTTTTAAAAAAAAATTGCAGCACTTTCCTGTTCACAAAAATGCATAAACCAAACCAATATATAATGCACACCAATTATTCCAACAATCACATAGACCAAATATGCACATACGAATTTAATGCACACCAATTATCCAAGAATCATAGACCAAACCAAATTAATATAAAATAGACATCAATTATCCTGAAGAGGAGGGTCGGAGGACAGTCAACTTTATCTACGGCTACATAGTTTTTCCTCGCCAGTCGAATGGCTGCAGGGACTATGTCCTGATCACCATGTCGTACCGTAGATTAATGCAAAGAGCTGGAGCCGAAATACAGAAACCAAACAAAATATAGAATCAAAATAGGACCCTCTGTGAGAACGGATGGCTCAGAACACAACCCAACCGGAGAGGATACTCTGAAAGATCCATCTGAGAGGGATGTATACTCTGAGAGATCACCTTTACAAGAATTATCAGTAGTGGGAATCGAGTGTTGGAGGAGATATTATCAAAGTATACGTCCTACTCAGATGGGTCTCTCACCGTTACTATTTTTTCTGACAGCATGGTGGATGTGCTCCGTCCACATATTCTTGCTCCGAGCCAAAATTTTGTCCCGGAGCTCAAGTGAATATCCTTGGTGTAGAGCTCGAGTGAGAGGTTCCTGACAGCATGGTGTCTCCTTTATTAAGTATCCGTGTTCGTCCCACAACCAATGTTGGATGAGCACGGATACTTGACAAAGGAGGCCACCATGCTGCAGGAACCTCTCACTCGAGCTCTACACGAAGGATGTCCACTTGAGCTCGGGGCAAAGTTTTAGCTCGAAGCAAGAATCTGTTGACGGAGCACATCCACCTTGCTGTTAGAAAAAAATAGTAACGGTGAGAGACCCATCTGAGTAGGACGTATACTCTGATAGTATCTCCTCCAACACTCGATCCCACTACTGATATCATTCTTGTAAAGGTGATATCTCAGAGTATACGTCCTACACAGATGGATCTCTCAGAGTATCCTCTAGTGATAGGTTGTCGTATCATCTCTCAGAGTATCTCTCAGAGTATCCTCTAGTGAGGTGACACAGTTCTAGTTCATATATGTAGTCCAATACAAATAGTCTAATACAAAATAACTCAATACAAATAGTCCAATACAAATAAGTACTAATAGCTAATGAGAACCACGCTGCTCACGCAAACGCTCAGTGATACGATCACGCAACCACCTCGAAAAAGCGAGATTTTGGCGTGAGGAGAGATATCGTCCCTTGCAAGGACTGCTTGAAGAGAACTCCCGGTCTCACTAGCTACCGGTGCTGGATGAATAGAACTCCCAGTCTCACTAGCAACCGGTGCCACTTCTCCTTAACTGTAGGAGGAGCCACCTCATCATTCACTATTTTTTCTCAAACGACGTGCCGCTCCTCGGGTCATGGGTGCCATCTGGTAAGATCGATAGTCACAAATAATATAATTATAACATAAGCAAGCTAACTAAAGGAACCATCATGTAATTTGAGTACATTTTCGAAAGCCGATAAAGTATAAAAAATTCGATTTTTTTGCCAAGTGTGAGAACGGATGGCTCAGAACACAACCCAAGATTCATTCAAGAATACATTAGTGTGAATCATCTATGTTATGTACATATGGTGTAGTATATGTTCTTATCGTATCTAGTATCTGAAGAATGTAACAGAATCAAGATGAACTCACATAATGTAATACTAAGACATCATCTACTACTATATAAGATATAGTGATAGGTTGTCGTATCATCATTGCCGAGGGGATGAGGGTCGGAAGACAGTCAACTTTATCTACGGCTACATAGTTTCTGCCTCCAGTCGAATGGCTGCAGGGACTATGTCCTGATCACCATGTCGTACCGTAGATTAATGCAAATTAGCTGGAAATATCCGTCGCTAACCGGTAACTAGTCCGTCGCTAACTGAGATTGTCACATACACATATGTATATCACAGCTAGATGTATAGATATATCATCTATACAGAAGCACACAACTGATAGAACTCGCACTGTCCTTGAGACAGTGAACATATATATACACCATGAATCCAAACCCCATATTTATATTTACTAATCCAAACACCACCAAACTAATGGAACCCAATATGGATAACACATTATTAGCCATATATAAACTCAGATGAATTTGAGAAGCAAAGCCACCCGCCGCCTCCGACCAAAGCCCGCCGCCCAGTCCAGTAGTTCGGTTGCATATATATATGAAGAGTGCTATGGCTATGCGTCGGTTGCAAATAGCCCCGACGCCCCCGCCCCAAGCCAGCCGCCCAGCCCCCGACGCCGCCGCCCCAAGCCCACCGCCCAGCCTCCGACCCAAGCCAGCCGCCCAGCCACCGACGTTCCAAGCCCACCGCCCAGCCCCCGACCAAAGCCAGCCGCCCAGCCCCCGACGCCCCAAGCCCACCGCCCAGCCCCCAACCCCAAGCCCGCCTCCCAGACCACGACGCCCCCCCCCAAGCCCACCGCCCAGACCCCGCCCAAGCCAGCCGCCCAGCCCCCGACGCCCCAACCCCAAGCCCGCCTCCCCCCCCCCCCCCCCCAAGCCACGCCCACCCCCCCCCAAGCCAGCCGCTCAGCCCCCGACGCCGCCGCCCCAAGCCTACCGCCCAGCCCCGACCCAAGCCAGCCGCCCAGCCACCGATGCCCCAGCCCCAAGCCCGCCTCCCAACCCCGACACCCCCGTCCCAAGCCCACCGCCCAGCCCCCGACCCAAGCCAGCCGTCCAGTCCCCGACGCCGCCGCTCCAAGCCCACCCCCAGCCCCGACCCAAGCCAGCCGCCCGACGCCACAACCCCAAGCCCACCTTCCAGACCCCGAGAGAGAGAGAGAAGAGGGGGTATCTCTTCGGAGAGAGAGAGGAGGACGCCACGCGACACCGACGCCGATCATCGAAGTCGACACCGGCGCAGAGAGAGAGAGAGAAGAGAAGAGTGAATTTGGAGGGAATGCGAAAAGTTCCCCCGTTTCATTTAAAGTCTGGTACGTATATAGCGACGAAGATAATTCGTCGCCACGTAGTCGCCATGTTTGATACGTGTCGACTGAATATCCGTCGCTACGTAGTCGAAGATATGTCCCACCAATTCTCTACACAATTCCCGCCAAATAATCGACTACGTAGCGACGACTGGGTATCCGTCGCTATATTTTCGACAGTCTAGCGACGGACGTACGACCTTTCATCCCCCTAAAATTAAAATAAAAATGGCAAAGGCATGTAGTCGGTAATCCGTCGCTGAGCGGCCACGAAACGGTCGCTAATACCGACGAAAAATTCCGTCGCTAAAAAGCCGTCGCTAATGAGCGTATTTGATAGTGATTACTGTATTTTACAGCTTATGTATACATACAAGTTTTCATATATTGGAGTAGACTTCGTATGTATGCAGCTGGCATGATACATATCTAGTCCCAAGTATTTTGGGACTGGGACGTTACAACACATGACAATGTGACTTTACATGATAACTCTTAATAGTGACCCATCGTGGTGCACTCTTGACCAGTAATTTGACATGATAATTCTTGATAGTGGTTCGTCGTGACGCACTCTTGACATGATAAGTAACATAACATGATAATCTTGATATGCTGTTGTGACGGCTATTTTGACTTGCTAAGTAACTCTTGTCTCGACACCGTGGGTGTTTGTGCTTGTATAAGCTACATGTCTCATCTTGCACCATGATTAGGACATGAATTCCTGGTTACCACGGTCAGGAATTCATACTGAATCTGACTAGGTTAATGACTAGATTGATCAAGTAGTCCATGAAGAGATTTTCCAGCTACAGGCAGTCCCGTTATCTGGGCGCTTTAATTGGACTTGTAGCCTGCTGTCGAGTAGGGTACATTCCAGCACACTGTCATGTGTTCACCCCCAAGTCACCTAATCCAACTCTCTCAACTTGCAACTGGATAACCTGGATTAAGTCTGCAGGACTTGTGGCCGTTGGAACATCTCAATGCATCTTGTTAATAACTAGGCTTGTGATAACCCTAGTTAGTTAAAGTATCAAGCCGTACTCATTGTTTGGTCGTGATTGATGGATGGAGTCTAATCTAGTCTTGCCTAGACAAGGATAGTAGATGTTACTTCAGCCCGTTACTGTTATGCTTTACTTATTCGATAATTGGTTAGAGACTAAGTTCTGTTCAGGTGAAGGGTTACAACCCCGGTCCTTATTTTTACGGTTGTAACTTGGTTACTGGAATAGTCCTTTAGTTATCTTATCGTTTATCATCCTGTTTTCTCTAACTCATATTTTTCGTTATCCTTTATGTATCATGTGCTAATACTGGTTTTAGTTCTTAAGTGAAGCCTCCCTTGTGGCACTTGCTCTTTCTAAGGTCTGACCCAGCTGGTTTTGTATGGCCAGATTTCGGAGTAGCTCCCGAGGATCTCCTTGCCTTCCAGCCAGATGGTGAACACTAGACATAATCCTGGCAACGAGTTGATTTTATTTTGCTCTCCCGCTCTATTGTAAATTATTCTTTTGAGACGTTTAACCGCCAAGCAAGTGTTAGCTCGTGTTGAATACTTTACTTACTGTCTGCCTACGGGCTGTAACATGATTAACAAATCCTAGGGTTGATCATGTATGACTGAAACTTTTGCTAGTCTTCATATTTTGTACGACTAGCTTCATGATCATCTGTATATGAAATGTATGGGACGTCTTACTATTGATTATCTGATGGTCTAACATCTTGTAACAATTCTTACTTGCTTGAGATTGAGACACTAGGCTTGTTCTTGATCATAGGAGACTGATGGCTTGTAGATAAACCCTCATACATCTAGACTCGTGACCGTATATCGAGATGGTTTACACTTCTATACGTAGCTGGCTGTGTCTGCCCCCGCTCTCCAGTATTCTGGATCTTGGGCGTGACAAGGGGGTTGGGAGTTGGGTGGGAAAGGAGGACAATTTTGTCCATTTTTTTAAATTTTTGGATATAAAGTTAAAAATATTTAAATAGTTGATAGTATTAAATTGATGCATATCAAAGTTTAGGGTACCAAGTTCAAAAAATGGAATAATTGAGGATATCATTGCAATTAAATCTATTTTTTTAGACAGACGTTGGAGCCTAAGATATTACCCAAAAACATTCATAATCGATCA
Source organism: Iris pallida (assembly GCA_029216955.1). Taxonomy (NCBI): domain Eukaryota; kingdom Viridiplantae; phylum Streptophyta; class Magnoliopsida; order Asparagales; family Iridaceae; genus Iris; species Iris pallida. The sequence continues at coordinate 4,837,922 of JANAVB010008399.1, forward strand.
ATAAGTTAAAGTAGTAAAAGTACAATCATGCATCAAAAATATATTAGAAACGAAAAATTAGAGTTGAGAAGGTCAAATTAGAAATGGAATGACTTTGATATTACTTTTTTGAGAAATTTTGAGTCGCATCCCACTTTTTATCCATATTCAAGATACACCCTATTGTTTTACCTTAATGTAGAAATTTTTCACTTTTGACGGAAACATCCATAGTTGACAGTCAATCCCTTTGACCGATAATTTTGGACAAAATACCCTTACCTTCTCTCTCCCCAAATCCAAACTCAAACCCAAATCCTAATCCCTTCTCACCTCCAGCTTCGCTGCCCCCCCCGTTGTCGCACTCCCGCCCCGCCGCTGTCGCGCCCCCGCACCGATGCCGCACACCCGGCTCGCCACTGCAACTGGGGAGGGGGCGGAGCGGGAGCGCGGCCGCGGAGGGGGAGCGGGGGAGGCGGGGCGAGGGCACGACAGCGGGAGCGTGGACGCGGGGGCGATGGGCGATGATGGTGGTGGTGGTGAAGGTGTAGTGATGGTGATGGGCGCGGCAGCGGCGGGGCGTGGCGCAACAGCGGCGGAACGGGGACACGGCAACGGAGCGGTATTAGGATTAGGATTAGGATTTGGGTTTGGGTTTATTTTGTGGTGGATATTTTTGTCCAAAATTATCGATCAAACGTTGACCGTTGGTCTTGGACGGGATCCGTCAAAAGTAAAAAACTTACATTAAATTAAAGTAGTGTAATATACCTTGAATAATGATAAATAAAATAGAATGCGACTCAAATTTTTTTTTTTTAACAATTTTTCTTTCCATACGAGTTTGTCTATTCTAGTCTACTCCCGCTAAAATTTCTAGTTAGTGCCGCCGTAGAACTTCTGGTCCCTACTCCATTTAGATACGACAAAATAACAGATGAGGATAAAGTTTTTTTTCTTCTTTTTTGTAATTCCAGATTTACACGATAACTTTATTTATTTATTTAGCCATGCCTTCGTAGTCTCTCACAAGTTCTTCTAGAGACATTTCCGAAAAGTTGATTGATAGTGAAGCTCCCATACGTTCATATCTTGTTGTTTGTCCTACAATCTCAGCTCCATAAACGTCATATTCTTCCTATAATTGCTTGCTTTATGTGAAGTTTTTATTTATATATTTTTCCGATCTTGATATTCCCACATCAGCTTTTACTGTGCCAACCGCCACTGTCTTCGCCGGATTACAGTAGGCCAGGGCCCCAACAGTACTAAGGATGCTGCCCAATAATACGCCTTCCTTCTTAATTTGGTCAATGTTTTTCGTTAACGGTCACCGTTAACCTCTTTAACAAATTCCTAAAGTATTGTTTAGGAAGAAAGAAAAAAATAGAGAAAAAAAAATGTTAGAGAAAAATGAGAAAAAATTTAAAAGCATTAGTGTTTGAAAAGGGGAAGAGAAATTTGAGAGAAAAATTCATATGGATTCCACCCAAAAAAATTCTCCCAAAAATAAGAGAAAAATGGAGAGAGTTGAGAGGATTGTGAAAAAAATTATCCAGCTATCCGTCAATAAAGTAGGTATTAATCATGATTTGAAAAAATCAATGATTAAATGGTAATTATATCTTTCTTCGTGCGCAAACAATTTTTTTTTTGATGTTTCTTTTCATACTTTTTGGTTATCCAAACAAGTGAAGGAAAAATTAATTTTATCTTCATTTTACTCTCCTCTATTTTTCTTTTCCTCGAATTTTTTTTTTCCCTCCTCAAAAAAATCTCAAACACACTGTAAGGAAGTTCTTTTTTTGTAACTCAAAAATTACAAATAGTTAGTTTAAATGCATCTTATTTTTTAATTGCAAGCTCCTAAAAAGTCAAGAACTTAAATAGAAAAATGCTTCCACGTGTCATAATTCTATTGAAGGTTTCTAATTGAGTTCCCATTTAAGTTTGTATAATTGAACAGCTTTGCTTTGTTAAAAAAAAATTATTCAGCCGGCCGGCCTCACCACATGGAAGTGGTGAGGCTTTCTCTCCTAATAATGCCAAATTTACAACCAAATATGGTTGTAAATGTTCACAACCAAGGCCGGTCCAAAGATTTTCGTGGCCCAGACAAATGTTGAAACCATTTAAAAAAAGAAACAAATGCGGCCTTGAATCCATAACTTTCTACATAATAAATATAAGTGAAAATCAACTACAGTAAGTAAGTTACAATTTTATTTTTTATTCATAATAATATTAATATATTACAAAGGTCCTATATATATAATAATAATAATAATAATAATAATTGAGGGCATCCTATTTCATGGGTCCTGGGCGGTCGTCAGGGCCGGCCGTATTTACAACATTCACTTGGCGGTTGTCAATTGTCACATTTTTTTCTCTTATTCCATATGGATAGAAGTGACAAATTGACAACTGCTCACGTGGCACTTGTAAAGATTATAATTCTATTTCGTAATCCCCTTTATCTTCGTCAATAACACCATGACATTATTTTTGTAGGGTCATGCATTGACTTTTCTTATGATGTATCATACTGCTAGTACTAGACCTGTCATGGGCCGGGTCTCTCTAGCTCATGCACTATAGTTGATCGTGTCGGACCATACCTAAGGGTGAAAATCTGAGCCTAGTCCGACACGTAGCCCATGATACGATGGATATTTCGGACCAGGTCGAAATGGCCGGACTTAGGACCTTGCACATGACCTTTTTTTTAACCCCGAACTTGAAACTAATGAATAGTCATAGATCACAATTCAAAAAATTTATTATGGACATTTACATTATTATTTTCTATCACAAGATGGTCATTTTCCATTTATTAATACTAACGATCCGTATACTTGTGCCACAACCTGAGGCAAGGCTGGTCATTATTTGCAAGGCATTTTTTTTTTTGTTTACTCGTGCTCAGTGCATCCTTTTTTTGTTTACATAAATTAATATAGTTCTAGTATCGACAAATTTTAATTTAAAAAACAAAGTTGTGTCAGGTCGAGCTTTTTTTATGGACCAAAATATGAGACCAGTATATTCCAATATAGTGTGTCGGATCAGTCCAGACTCAAAATTATTCGGGCCAGACCGATACATAAGTTTTTTTTTTAAGCCGGATTCGTATCGTGCTGGGTCGGTCTTGTCCAGTCCAATTGACAGGTCTAACTGCTACAGATGGCAAGTCATTCCAGGTTCATATAATATAAGAAAAATATTAGAAAACCCGCTTCAGAGATGTGGCAACTGTCAGTCCGTTTAATCGGTTGTCAGGAGATGCAGCAGTCCCATTCCCTCCCTCGAACCAAATCCACTCACCAGCAGAGCAGCAAGATCTTCGATAGAGACCCCTTACGATAGGAGGAACAAAAATACATATTGATGTAAATTGTTTAGCTTTTTATGTGGTGGTCTATTTGATTTGATATGATTTGATCTTTTTCTTTTATTTTGTTCCACGTCGCGGAAAACGTATAAGCTAACTGCAGCAATAGAACTAAAAATAATGACATCACAATGGCTCTGCAAACTTTGAAAGGTTTTAGTATAACTATTTTTTAAGTTCTAAACTATTTAGTGTAGTGATCCCATTAAATTTCTGAATGTATCTTTGTGTTCTTGAACGTTCTCACCATTTAATCATGGTTCCCTTCAGTCGGTGGTCGAGTCTGGATTCTAGTTATGTCAGCAAAAGTTTACCACTAGAACTATTAGAATCGTTCCTACTGGAATTCGGACTCCGTGCCACAAGGACTACATGCATCCACACTAACCACTATGACTAGTAATCATTGGCATATATATATATATATATATATATATATATATATATATAGATATATTATATATATATAGCAAATGACCTCTAGCCTCTATATAAAATATATATATATATATATATATATTATATATATATATATATATATGGAGAGAGAGAGGAGGAGGAATGCGCATCTTCTCATATATATATATATTATATATTATATATATATAATATATATATATATATATTTAAAAAAAAAAATATATATTATATATATATATTTTGTTTATGATCTGAAATATTTTAAGATCACCCAATATATATATAAATATATATATAAATTAATAATTAAAATATTTATAAAATATTTCTGTCTAATCGGATAGATTCTATACAACTAACTTTATTGATATATTTAACTCTTGAATGGCATGACAAACCAATTAAAACCTGGTGGTCCACTCTATAGTATCTCTATTTAAAGTAGCACTGATTTACCCATCACTACATCAAGCATCTGCTTGTCGTCGTCCCCTTGCTCTGGGCGTGACGTTGTTTAATTAAACCTGCACCAAATAAATTAAATTGACATTATTGGTCGTGGTCGATCCACTTGCATTCTTGTCACGGCTACAACAGTCAAGTGCTAAGAGGTTGTCAGAGACTCAGAGCAAGGAAGATGGCTGTTGGGCCTCCCAAACTTAACACTACGTTAATCTTCGAATTGGAAAAAAAAAAAAAGTAATTATTTTTTGTATTTAGATGTCAAAAAAATTGAGAAAAAAAAAAATAATTTTCAATGAAAGAAAAATTAGAGAAAAAAGTAATTCCATCCATCAAAGTAATGAATAAATTTTTCACATTGGAGTAATCATTTTTCTTTTCAAATTTTTTGACATTTTCAAACATCGGAAAGGAAAATTAATAGAAAATAAAATTTTCCAAAGAAAAAAAAATGATAAAAAATTGATTTTCTTTTCTTCCATTCCGCAAACTTTGGCCACCCCTTAGAGCATGCGAAACTATAGGCCAGGTTCCATTCACAAGGAGTTGGAATCTTAGAAAAAGAAAGTGATCATTTTCTTTATTTGAATATCAAAAAATTTAAAAAGAATAAAATTTAATTTCCAAAAAGAAAATAAGGACATTTTTAGGACACAATTAGGACACTGTAACCCGAGTGAACGGACACAATTAGGACACAACACATTTAGGACATTTTTAGGATTTTGTGCATTTTAGTCATTTATTGTTGTGCCTTTTTTTTTCAATCTTAGAGTATTTTGTGGAACATCAAATGGACATGGACCATTGAAGTTTCATGTAAACGTCGTTTACACCTTCGCTTGGGACGTTTCCCCTAAATTAATACCTTTAATTTTTATGCCTTTGCAAATTAATATTATGAACTTCCAATTTTTGTAATTTGGTATTAAGAATTTCCAAATTTGTAAAGTAATACTGTAAACTATTGTAAAATAAGCAATAGTTTGTACATAATTAATTTGTACAACTTAAAAGTCTATATTAGTAAATTGAAAGAAAAATGATACTTCATGGTATTTAGTAACAAAGGTATCAAATTTCTAAAATATTTAGTGTACGGTAACTTTTGCAGTAAAAATATACTCATACATTTATTCGATTGGATATGTCAAAAACTAAGCATTATTTTAGTGGAGTTTACAATGAACGTGTAAGTGGCGATACCGAAAGAAGATACTTCACTAAAGTTTTTGTTGAATATTTGCATTGTAGGAAACGAATCAAATGGGACCACAGTTATGGTTCAGGAAAGCTACGCATACATTTAAAATCATGTATGAACATCTAGTAATCTCGTATCAGTCATTAATTGTAGTTTATGTACTTGATCTTGTATTAGTCATTAATTTTTAAATTATGCAAATCTTGTATGAGTCATTCAATCCATGTCTCATTCAACAAATTAATTGTGCAAATTTTCTAAAATTTTTAATAAATTTTTTCTAAACATTAATAAAATTATACTATATAAATTGTACAAATTTTTTTATCTAAATTTTTATTACATTTTTTTAGTCTTATTATACCAATTAAGTTTTTTTAATTATACAATTTAAATTATTGTAATTTATTTATTTTTTTTAAGAAAACATTTTAGAAAACTCTATTTTTTTTAGATAACTTTTATATTTTAATTTTAATTTTTTAAACATATAAAAAAATATGGTTTCTTAAACTAAACCAGGCCGGTCGATCCATGTAGTGCCCCGTCCTGCTCAGTTGTCACGCTCCAGAACCAGAATACTGGAGAGCGGGGGCAGACATAGCCATACGTATAACGGAATGGAATCCACACCGCTATACGGACACGGCTGTCTAGATATGTGAGGGTTTCACTACAATCCATCAGTCTCTTAAGGTCAAAAATAGCCTATTGTCTCAATTTCAACCAACTAATAATAATCACAAGATATCAGATCACCAAATATACAATGTAAGGCGTCCCAAACATTACATATCCAGATGATCATGAAGCTAGTCGTTACAAAAGGTGAGGACTAGCAAGAGTTCAGTCATACATGATCAACCCCCGGGGCTTGTCAATCATGTTACAGCCCGTAGGCAGATAGTAAGTAAGTACAATCGAGCTAACACTTGCTCGTCGGCTAAATGCCTCAAAAGAATAATTTACAATATTACAGTGGGAGAACAAAAGAAACCCACTCGATGCCCTGGTTACGCCTGGTGACCACCATCGGGCTGGAAGACAGGTAGATCCTTTGTTGCTGCTCCGGTATCTGGCCATACAAAACCAGCTGGGTCAGACCCCAGGAAGAGCAAGTGCCACAAAGGTTGCCACAAAATAAGAACCAAAGCCAACAAATTAGCACAATAATATAATTACATAATAAGAGACAGTAATTTAAGAAAAGCATGATGGGTAATTATAAAAGACAATCTTGTATAGAATTACTAAAAGACAGGACATATGGAAAAGCATGTCAGGATGATATACGATGAGATAACCATGGGACTATTCAGATAGCTAGATTACAACCCGTAAACCAAACAAGGACCGGGGTTGTAACCCTTCGTCTGAACGAAACTTGGTTTCTCTCACCATTTATCGGCAAGGTAAATATAAGAAATTAGGTCAAGTAACAATCTGGAGTGACAATCATTATAGTGATAATCTGGAGTGACAATCATTATAGTGACAATCTCTCAGTCATTCTGGTACAATCTTACAATCAATCAATTCTAGACAACCCTATACTGGACTAGACTCCATCCAAGCAATCACGGCCAATCATTGCCTACGGCTTTCTACATTAACTAACTAGGGTTATCACAATCCTAGTTACTAGCAAGATACAATGAGATGCTCCAAGTAGTCACAGGCCCTGCAGCTATCCAGGTTATCCAGGCAATCATTATAGTGACAATCTGGAGAGTACAATGCATTATAGTGACAATAGAGTTCAATCATTTAAGTGACAATGGTGGGTGCCCTACATAACAGTGGGCTGGAAATGTGCCCTACTCGTCGGCAGGCTACAAGTCCAATCATTTGCGGCCGGGATAACGGGATCGCCTGTAACTGGGGAACATCTCTTCATGACTAGTGAATTATACTAATCATTAACCTTAGTCCAATTCAGTAGGTACTCCTGACCGTGGTACTCAGGAGTCCCCTCCTAGACATGATGCAAGACAGAACAAGTGGATTATTTGTACAAGCACAATCGCCCACGGTGTCAGGATTAATTATACAGGTCATGTCATGTCAGGTAGCCGTCGCAACAGCTATTCAAGATGTATCAGGTCAGGTTATCATATCAAGTGTACTAGTCAGGAGTGCGCCACGACGGGCCACTATCAGGTCATGCTCATTATCAATTCCAAACATATCCAGTAAATTTGTGATTATCAAGTTCAGGACAAAAGGCGTAAGGATATAAAATGGACGTAAACTATCTAATAAAATATCAATATACAGGGCTATAGAAGAGCCAAGCATTAAAGAAATAAGACCAAACTCCAAGAGCCAACGGGTTAAGCAAGGGGTCAGGGGGGCAGCGTACGTAAAAGTCACGCACGCAAGGCAGCGTACGCAAAAGTCACGCACGCAAGGCACGCTCAAGGGAGCAGCGTACATGAAAAGTCACGCACGCTCAAGGGAGCAGCGTACATAAAAAGTCACGCACGCTCAAGGGAGCAGCGTACATGAAAAGTCACGCACGCTCAAGGAAGCAGCGTACATGAAAAGTCACGCACGTTCAAGGGAGCAGCGTACATGAAAAGTCACGCACGCTCAAGGGGAGCAGCGTTGGTGAAAAGTCACGCACGCTACAGAGAGAAGCGTAGGTGAAAAGTCACGCACGCTACAGAGAGCAGCGTAGGTGAAAAGTTACGCACGCTCAAGTCTGCGTACGCACAAAAGCACGCACGCAGGAGACACGCTTCCAACAGGAAGCGTATCCAGGGCTCAGTGGCGTAAGCTAAGAAGCTCTGCACACTGCTCACTGTCTTCTCCAAACAGCAAGAACACCATGGTAGAACCCAAGCTTCAAAAGTTCAGAACTTGGTCATCCGAACTCCAAATCCGGATTTTCGAAGTTCCAACTGGAGTGAAACTGAATGCTCTACCACATGGAAACATCAGAACCCACAGAACTCCAACCAAAATGGATCAAAACATGCAAAATCCGAAAAAAGGAAAACTTAGATCTAGAGCAATGGAGACACCAAATCACAAAAAGCCAAGAACTAATGTTGATCACCATGTCCTAATCTAGCTAATGGACCAAGAAAATAGGGTTCTCATGTAGTGGCAAGATGCACTTGCCTATGGGTGGAGAGTTGTGGAGGAAGGAGAAGAAGAAGAAGAAGAAAATAAATGGTGGTGGTAATGAAGAGGGAGAGTGGTAGGTGGGAATTATAAAGTGGGGGGGATGTGGTGGAATGAAGGTGGAGCATAGGCTAAGGTGATCCAATACCTATTAAATCCAACCAAACCAACCCAAACCAAACCAAACCAATTAAACCGAGCCATGGCAAAACCCAAAATACGAGAAATACTAAAATTCCACAAGTTGAGAAAAATAAAAAAAAAATACATGCCAAAAATCCAGATACGAGTATAAATACGAAATACGGGAAAATGAGGGTGACATCAGTCAATCGGAGAAATCGAAACGCTGACGCCGTTCGAACTTAGCCACACAACGGTTTGCTCGAAGACTCACTCAGGTGGGTGGCTTCGGTGAACTTGCCTCAGCTTGGCTTTCACACTAATAAAATTAAAGTTTTCAAATGCACAAGTAGGCTTGATAATAAAAGAGATGCATCCACGTAGCTAAGAGAATAATCCCAACTAGGGTCAGACTGAGTTAGAATATGGAAAGGTCCCACGGTCGGCTTAGAAGTCTGCTCAACGTGCTTTCAAAATGACACTCGTCCTTCGTCACGTGGCTTGGAAGAAGAAAGTTGGTCTAAGTTGCTAAGTTGCCACAATTGTAGGAACCCTAGAGGGGGTGAATAGGGTCAAGCTAACTAATCAAGCACTTAGCACAAGCTAATGGGCAATTTAAAATTATAAGTGCAAGAGAAGAAGCATTAACAATACCGACACACGATATATCCTGGTATCCTCCCAAGAGATACTCCAGTCCCGGAACTCTCTCCGGCTTAATCCACTATTTGAGTAAATAGTTACACACGAGTTTGGATCCGAAGAACTCGCCAACTTCTTACACGAGAGCTTTAGTACGAAGGCCTCTCCGACTTCAACCGAGAGTTTGGATACGAAGACTCTACAACTTCAACCGAGAGTTGGATACGAAGACTCTCCAACTTCAACCGAGAGTTTGGATACGAAGACTCTCCAACTTCAATCTTTCACAATAGGTTTTGATCTCCTTATACAATAAGATAAAGATCTCACTTTTCAACTCAATAACTCTAACACAATTTGTGGATGGCAAATGAAAGTTTTGTAGAGTTGTTTGTGGATAGGCTTTGGTGGTTTAGAAATTTTTAGGCTCAAAGCATCAACCTTGAATGAAGGGGTTCAAGGCTATTTATAACCAAAGCTTTGAAAAGAGCTCAAGGCAACTTTTCAGTCTGCGAACCGGCATACCGTCGGTATGAACCGGCATACCGGCGGTATACCGGTTGTCACGCCCCGACCCGAGAAATCGCTCGTCCTCGCTAGATTTCACCCGAATCATCGTCCTCGCTGGGGCGTGATGCCGCACAAGCCTGGAGTTGCGCTCGTGCAAGGCAAGATAACGGTTCACATAGTGATTATCTTAAATTCGTAACATAAGCAGCGAAAGAAAACAAGAATAACATAAGATTCTTTTTATTGATTATGAACTAAAGGTTACAAAGACTCTGAATAGCCCAACATAAAATGCCAATTGGCGACAACGCTCATGATCTCTTTAGCTCACAAAGGATTTTATTGTCCCATACATTATGCCTCTTTATAGCCACCAAGTAGTCTTCGCCGAACATCTCCATGTCTCAAGTTCGAACGCATGTGCGGAAGCTCCTCTTGAACGCCAAGGACTCCATACCTCGGCACGTCCAAGCCAAGCTCCGCCCCGAGCCGATCATAACCTGACCTGCACATAAACTAGTGGGGGATTAGTGCTTTCTTCCTCGCTTCGCACTGATCAAGATCCGCTCGCACCCAAACCAAACACTTAATCATTTAGTAAGCATGCATCTTAATTTGGTGATCTTTCTATTTAGCCTTAGGATCGATTTCATGGCAATACTTAAACATAGCACGTTATCATAAATGTATCCCACATCTCGTGTTCCTGCAGCAGATACAACTAGGCATAATAGGAACATAAACATAGTGATCGTGCACATTTCGTCCCATTTTGCCTAGCCTGTACTGGTTAGAATACATAATCAATTATACGATTCGCGCAACCAACCAATCATAAACGTAAACATATACATAATGGGTGACAGGCCCTGCGCCTGTACCCAGCTCTCATCTCAGCCCACCGGCCCTATCTATATGAAGGTCACGGTGTTTCGTACCGTAATGGACTTGGCATCTCATAGGTGTAAGCCTACAATCGCTTCGATACGGGTTGCTAGCCCAGTATCTGAAGGATCCCACTTACGGATATCATAGCTTATCACAGCACTGGACGGTCGTAATCCGTCCGAATGTTGTGCACCATAAATACCACACATAATTCCCTCCTAGGCCGAACAGTCCCGGCGCCCCGGCGTAACCGTTCGAGGGAAGCCGTACCCATACACGGGCCATCCGAGTCCATTGACCATGCAATACGCACCATATCATACAATCCATAGCATACCAACCAATCTCGTATTCCATAAACATAGTCTCACATATAAACGGGTTCCCGTGCCATAAACGGTTTCCCGTGCCATAAACATAATCCACCATTCATATGGGGAGCTCCGTCAGCGTATGCCCCAACACATCCATATTGATGCACGACGCCCAACGGCTTAGTCGTCTCGTACTCATATTCAACGCATACCATTCATAAGTTATTCTCATATCATAATTTCGTATTACTTAGTCTTTTCGTAGCATAAGTGCCCGAGGGCACGCTCAGCGCCGTAATCCATGTTCTACCGCCTAGTGTTCATGTTCTCGGAGGCGTGCACGTGATGCACAACTCATATTGTCTTTCAATGTTCTACCATCACCGCCCTACCGCGACTCGTACACTTGATGTACGTCGCTTAAATGTTTCGATTGTTCAATGTTCTATCTTAGTGTTCAATACATACTTAGACTCGTAACCGTCGCCGAGCCACACTCGCTAACTCGATAATATCTTACGCATACCATAATACATTTTATTAGACGTAAAGGAATAGGGAGAGAGAGTTAAGAAACCGCCCACCTTAAGCCGATACGCCTAGCCGTTTCGTCGATTGAAGCGTCTCGCTTCCATAACTCGATCGCATAGCTAACTCCCGGACTTAGCCATTCCTTTGAACTACTCGGTTGATTTGGCCTATCGCGCCCATACCACGATCCGTAATCCAGCATAAAGGCATAGCATGCACACCAGATCAACTAAAATCAGCACTTACTCAAACGGGACTTATCCTTTGTATCGATTCGATTCATAGATTCCAACCGACATCAAAGCTTACCTTTGGCCAACGTAACACTTGCAAATCGATTCGCATCGATACCTCATCGGGTCAACGCAACTCTTCGAGTCAACGACTCATCATAATGCACCGATGCGGAGCGGGGCATTACATAATATACCACTTGTCACTCCCCGTTCCCAGAATAAAGTATTTTATACGTGTACTTCTTGAATGTACTTATTCAATATTTATCATGCATTTATTCTGTATTTAAATTCTTCAAATTTGTGCTTATTATTTTTTTTGTATTTTATTTTCTGTTTTTTCTTGGCTCTTGGTTCATTTCGGTTCATGGAAAACCAACTTGGTTCGGTTTGGGTTCAACATGGAAAGGAATGGATGGCTTGGATTTGGTGGAGAGAATGAATGGTGGAGATCCACTTGACCTTGATATAAAAGTTCTTCTTCCACTCTCTCGTATCATTCATTCACATTTACTCCTCCACCAAACCCTAACCCATTTGGAGAGGCAAGTACATCTTGCACACCATGAGGGATTTCATGCATCCCCAATTATTTTTAGTTTATGTTATTCATCTTCTCTTCCTCTACAAGTTTAGGTCTTGAAGTTTTTGTTTTCATGGATGGTTGGGTGTAGATCTAAGTTTAAGTTTTGGTTTTCATAGTTTTGGTTTTCATATGAAATTTAGGATTTTGATCTATCAAACATTGTTGTTTTCGAAATTAAGTGGTTCCATGTTGTAGAGAATTTGATTCTACTAAAGTTTGGCTTTTGAAAAGTTAGATTTCGATTTATTTTGTGGAAGTTATGGCAAAAGTATTTTGGTTCGTTCCTATATTCATCTACAGCACGCACAGCATGTCGCAGAAGGCGCATGTCGCAGTAGGCGCATGTTGCAAAGAGGCGCATGTCGCGGAAGGCACACAACATGTCGCAGAAGGCGCATGTCGCAGTAGGCGTATGTTGCAATGAGGCACATGTCGCGGAAGGCACACAGCATATCACGGAAGGCACACAGCATGTCGCAGAAGGCGCATGTCGCAGTAGGCGCATGTTGCAATGAGGCACATGTCGCAGAAGGCACACAGCATGTCGCAGTAGCCGCATATCATGTCGCGCAAGAGCCGCATTAAGGCGTATGTCGCAGTAGGCGCATGTTGCATGAGGCGCATGTCGCGGTAGGCGCATATCATGTCGCAGTTGAGCCACATGAGGTGCATATCGCGGTAGGCGCATATCATGTCGCAGTTGAGCCACATGAGGTGCATGTCGCGATAGGCACATATCATGTCGCAGTTGAGCCACATGAGGCGCATATCATGTCGCAGTAGGCGCATATGGTGTCGCAGTTGCATGCATGTCGCTGAATAGGCCGCATATGCATAATTTGGTTGTTTCTGACTGTTATATGTCCTAATTAACTGAATTGTAGCTAAAATTTCTTTCAACTCCCAACATGAATTTGTTGATCTTTTTCTTGGATTCAAGAATATATTACCAACTATTTTATACTAGTTATGGACTCGACCATGATTAATACTAATTTACTTTTATGCCTTGTCATGAATTGACCCTGACTGTTAGACTAATAATTGATCATGCGTTCCTAGTTGGAACTAAGAGACTGGCTAGTCGTCTTATTGAATGAAATGAATGAGACACGTTCATGCAATGAACTATTATACTCGATTAGCCGATCCCGAATATTGGCATACAGGCACATGCAGGCTTCAAATTATTCATTTTTATTTATTCTTTATCTTACAAAAATAGCATGTGTACTTTATGGTCAAGGTATGATTACTCCGTGGTCAGATTTGATTGTTGCATCACGCTCTATGAAACCTACAACCTAGCCGCACGGGTATCGTTGTAGAGTTGCGCATATCGTACCCCGTACGAAAGTACTCATTTGAATGACCATGATCCACGCATGGAACTTCCTCAACGTAGAGACCACTAAGTCAAATAAAATAATGATGGCATGGAGAGAATGGATTCCCGAGTTCTTACATGGCAGCCCCTTGGGACTATTAAGTGCCCGAGGGCCGGCTGGTTCCCACAGATACTGTAAATCTGTCACACGGGCAGGAACAGTATCTGCTTATTATTGTACATGCTATATTAACGACGGGCGTCCCGCTGAGACTCGTCTAATTACATGATTGGCGCAATTGATTGATTGGATAGACTAGCCTTGCTTGCACATAGTAAGAAACTGAGGAATCCCTAATTGCATAATTCCAGGATAACTTGGGACTCACAATAGCAAGCCGTAGGAATTGATTGGCCGTCAAAGATGATTTGTTTGTGTATTGTATCTACTCTGTTGCCTAACTAAGATGAAGATGTCAGGACATGAGGGCTAACTTCTGTCCTTGTTTGGTTGGGAGGTTGGTTCGAAGTGTCGTGATGTTATATGAATCCCAGTGGCAAGCAGAGATCTACTTATCATATCTTATTACTGGTTTTAATTTCTCATATCGTGCTTCCTTGTGGTACTTGCTATTAGAGGTCTAACCTCTCTGGTTTTGCATGGCCAGATTTAGAGCCGGTTCCGAGGACTCAGCTTACTTCCACCTCCAAGATGGTCAATACTAGAGGGAGATCGCAGGAGGACTCGAGTGGGTTCCTTACTTCCCCACTCGTTTTGTTATTTACTTACCTTGCTGTTTGGCACCGACATGTTAGTCGGATTGTCTTGTACTTACTTTGCATAATTGTAATTAAGTCAGACTGCAGCTGATAACAATTGTGTATACTTTTCTACATCTGGCTATTTTGTAAAGCCAGATATCAAGAACATTTTGATTGAGCGTTTGGGACGCCTTACTGCTTTATCTTAATGTTCTATTTCTGTTTCTTGTTGAATGATTGAGAAATAGATGTGAAATGACCATAGTAAGACTTTCATGTAGTATGCACCCCCTCGTCGGTTAGACAACATTGATCGTATTATACGGTATTCATCTACCCGTAATACGTAGCTGGCTGAGTCATTCCCCCGCTCTCCAGTATTCTGGTTCTGGGGCGTGACAAGGTTTTAGTGGTGGCCCATGCAGGTCTGATTTCAGACTTGTGGGTGTTTTTGATTTATAGGATGTCTCAATCACACGTGTTCCTTCTTGATCTCATGATTCGTTATCCTCAACCCTTGCTTGACATTCCGGTATCCTTTAACTTCATTGATCCTTCATGTCCGGTTGTTTGATTGTTCTCTTGTCCTTTTTCTTAGGGGTACTACGTCCGCATCGGTCAGAGCTGGGCAGCAACAGCAGGAGCAACATGGACAACCTGACCAGGTTGGTCGACAACAGGGCCAGTCTCACCTCAGGAGGCCACCCAGGAAGAAGAAGTGATAGTGGAACCAGCGGCTGGATCGCAGTATCCGAATGTTCCACACCATCGACAGTTCCACCTACCCAAGTGGACACACCAGCCCTTCTGGATATCATGAGAGGAATGATGGCTACTCAGCAACATCAGATGTTGGCCCAGCAACGCATGCACACTCAGCTACAAGAGCAAAATATGCTACTCAACCAAGGATTGCAGACAACATTGGAAAGAGGGGCAAGGCCAGATTCAGGAGCATCAGCCAGGTTTTGCAAGTACAACCTCCGCCATTTCGAGGGCACGGAGGATGCCATCTCAGCAGATGCATGGCTTAAGGATATGGAGGTTATTCTGACAGCAGCTAAGGTACCAGCAGAAGAACGTGTGGATCTAGTGAAGTTGTTACTTCAGGATCTCGCACGTGATTGGTGGGAATCAGAGGAAGTAGGTATCAGACGTCCTGTGGCTTGGATGATTTCACAGCAAGATTCAAGACGAAGTACTATGGAGTTGTGGCGCAGTTTGAGCTACAACAGAAGTTTATCAGCCTCAGGCAGGCTGGCAAGACCGTAGATGCTTATGCAGCGGAGTTCTGCAGATTGAGTAGATTCACCCCAGAGATGGTAGCGACGGAGCGCCAGAGGGCTATGAGGTTCCAACAAGGGTTTCATCTTGAACTCTTGCAATTGATAGAAGGACACAATTACCAGACTTTTGATGAGATATTGACGGCGACTCGAAGGCATGAAATCACCATTCAGAGGCTTGCGGTGAGGACTGGGGGTCAGAAGAGATCCCACAGTCAGATTGAAGGAGGGGGGGAGCAGCGCCCCGAACAACAGCACCATCCACTGGCATTCGTATCCACGATGTGGCGATACGAGGACCGGCACCACCACCCAGGCAGCAACAACAACAGAGGAAGAACCAGCAACCCCCGGCGGGCTGCACTTATTATGGGAAGATGGGGCACACTAGAGATGTGTGTCGGACATTGAATGGACTATGTCTGATATGTAGAAATCCAGACCATCGGGTTACCACATGTCCCATTCGAGGTCAGAAGGACCAGGGCAGCAGTTTCCTGCTCTGCCAGCACCAGGGGCAGGCCAGTATCGAGGACCAGCAATAGCCGTTAGGGTTGGCACAGCGTCCGCAGGCTCAGATGTTTCGGCAGCAGGGACCGCCGATACAGCAACACCAGCATAGACCATCCCAGCATCATCAAGGAAGAGGCCAGCAGCAGCATCAGGCTAGGCCGCAGCATGGGAATCAGCAAGGAGGTCGAGGGCAGGCATTCACTCTGTCCTTGGAGGAGGCATTGGCATCGGGAGATGTTGTGGCAGGTAACATTCTCGTCGCCTCATATCCCGAGTAGCTATTTGATTCGGGAGCATCCCATTCATTTATATCTGCACAATTTGCGACACGGCTAGAAATGGAGTTCGAGGCATTGCCAGGGGGTTGAATATACTCACTGGCAATGGGCTCGTAGGAGTTAGTAGAGTTATTCTAGCATGTAGCGTTGTAGTTTGTGGCCATTCCTTACCCGCCCGGTTGATAGAATTTCCTGTTGGAAATTTCGACGTTATCTTAGGCATGGACTGGCTGAAAGACAGTCATGCGACAATAGATTGTCGTAGTGGGAGTATATCTTTTGATATTCCAGGCATGAAGCGGTTTACCTCAGTCAGATCAGAGGCAACTCAGCAAGAGCAGGGAATAGTAGCGGCAATGGAAGAAGTTCAGATTCCGAAGGTAGTTGAAGAATTTCTAGACGTATTTCCTGAAGAACTTCCAGGTCTACCACGGTTAGGGATATTGAGTTCAGCATAGAATTGGCACCAGGAACTAAACCAATATCGAGAGTTTACAGAATGGCGGATTCAGAGCAGGCCAAGGTATATCAGCATATAGAGGAATTGAAGGAGAAGAAGTTCATCCAAGCTAGCGTATCACCGTGGGCAGCACCAGTGGTACTTGTCGGGAAGAAGGATGGGTCATCCAGATTGTGCATTGACTACAGGAAGCTTACGCGGCAACAGTGAAGAACAAGTACCCACTACCCAGGATCAACGACTTATTTGATCAGTTGAGCAAAGCTAGAGTTTTCTCCAAGATAGATCTTCGTTCAGGGTACCATCAGGTGAGGGTTCGGAAGGAAGATATTCCCCAGACAGCATTTAGGTCGAAGTATGGGCATTATGAATTCTTAGTAATGCCGTTTGGTTTGACCAATGCTCTAGTGATATTCATGAATTTGATGAATCGCATCTTTATGCCATACTTAGATCAGTTTGTCGTTGTATTTCTTGACGACATTCTCGTATATTCTGCCAGTGAAGAGGAGCATGAAGACCACCTTAGGAAAGTGTTACAGGTTCTGAGAGAGAACTAGTTGTTCGCCAAGCTCAGCAAGTGTGAGTTTGGTCGGATCATATTTCATTTTGGGTCATATCATATCAGGAGCTGGAGTAGCAGTGGATCCCAAGAAGGTAGAAGCAGTAGAAAGTTAGCCAGTACCCAAGACCGTAGCAGATGTGCAGAGTTTCTTGGGATTAGCAGGATATTACAGAAGATTTGTGTCAGACTTTGCAAGGCTTTCAGCACCCATGACCCGCTTGACCCGGAAAGATGTACCATTTGTTGGTCGACAGAATGTCAGACATCATTCGAGACTTTGAAGCAGAAGTTGATATCAGCGCCTATTCTTACATTACCAGTTGGACCCAGAGGTTTTACAGTATATTGTGATGCGTCAGGTAAAGGACTTGGATGCGTCCTTATGCAGCATAGGAAGGTGATAGCATATGCATCTAGGCAGCTTCGGGACCATGAGAAGAATTACCCAACTCATGATTTGGAGTTAGCAGCAGTAGTGTTTGCTCTGAAGCTATGGAGGCATTACTTATATGGTGATCAAGTGGAGATGTACACAGATCAAAAGTCTGAAGTACATCTTTACTCAGAAGGAGCTGAACATGAGGCAGAGAAGATGGCTGGAGTTGATTAAACATTATGACGTAGAGCTTCAGTATCACCCAGGCAAGGCTAATGTAGTAGCAGATGCTCTTAGCAGGAGAGACGGCGCATTTATGTTGACAAGACAGAAGCATATCTTAGAAGCCTTCAGGAGATGGGCATCGAATTTATACTTCCTGGTGATGTACGAGTTCTAACAAGTCTGCAAGTTTAATCCGACTTGGTAGACAGGATCAAGGCAGCTCAGGCACAAGACCCAAGGATTCAGAAGCTTAGAACAGAATGTGAGTCAGGACTCAGAAAGGAGATGAGAATTCATGAAGATGGTACACTTAGGTTTGGGTCACGTCTATGTGTGCCTAGTGGAGATATCAGACAGGAGGTTATGGCAGAAGCTCACAGTTCTCAGTACTCTATTCACCCTGGAGGGACCAAGATGTACTAAGATATCAAGCAGCATTTCTGGTGGAACGGGATGAAGAGGGAGATAGCTAGATTTGTTTTTCGTTGCTTGGTATGTCAGCAAGTGAAGGCAGAACAGCAGAGGCCAGCTGGATTATTGCAACCGCTTCCTATCCCGGAATGAAAATGGGAGCATATTACAATGGACTTTGTGACCGGTTTACCGAGATCACCAAGTGGTAAGGACGCTATTTGGGTGATAGTGGACCGACTTACGAAGGTGGCACACTTTCTTCCTTTCAGATTAGGGCAATCTACAGAAAAGTTGGCAGAATTGTATATACAATAGATAGTCAGGCAGCATGGAGTCCCTGTCAGTATTGTGTCGGATCGAGATACCCGCTTTACATCACATTTCTGG
This sequence comes from Iris pallida, assembly GCA_029216955.1. NCBI lineage: Eukaryota > Viridiplantae > Streptophyta > Magnoliopsida > Asparagales > Iridaceae > Iris > Iris pallida. Next base: position 4,856,933 of record JANAVB010008399.1, read on the forward strand.
AAGAGCTTACATCACAATCTGGGTACCAAGTTAAGATTTAGCACGGCTTACCATCCGCAGACGGATGGGCAATCAGAAAGGACGATTCAGACTTTAGAAGACATGTTGCGAGCTTGCACTCTAGATTTTGGAGGGTCTTGGGAGAGTCACCTGCACTTGGTCGAGTTCTCGTACAACAATAGTTATCAAGCCAGTATCCAGATGGCGCCATTTGAAGCACTATATGGTAAGAAGTGTAGGTCGCCACTAGCATGGGATGATATCGGGGAGAGGAAGATGCTAGGCCCAGAAATAATTGTTCAGACGGTTGAAGTGGTTAAGGGAATTAGAGAGCGACTTCGAGTTGCGCAGGATCGGCATCGTCATTGGGCGGACCAGCATCGTAGGCCGCTAGAGTTTTCTGTTGAGGACCACGTGTTCTTGCGGATCTCACCTACCCGTGGGGTCATTAGATTTGGCGTTCGCGGGAAGTTGAGTCCGCGATACGTAGGACCCTTTGTTATTCTTGATAGGATAGACGATGTTGCTTATCGTTTATCCCTTCCACCTTCGTTACGAGAGGTGCATGACGTATTTCATGTATCTCAGTTGCGAAGGTATGTATCGGACCCAAGCCATGTCCTTGACCATTCTGAGCTGGTTGTTGGTACCAACCTGTCTTACGAGGAACAGCCTGTGTCCATTTTGGACCGAAGAGAGAAGATACTCAAGAACCGAACAATTAGCCTTGTCCGGGTTGCTTGGGGTCATCACTCATTAGGAGAGTCAACGTGGGAACGTGAGGATGATATCCGATCACGGTATCCGCACCTGTTTGACTCACAAGGTATATCTCTCTATATACCTTGATTGTCTTAACTCCTCATGCTTGTCACCTTATGAGTAGAATTGCTTGATATCGTAGATTGTTAAACATAGATATATTACTTGCTATTTGATATTGTAGATAGCTACTTGCTCCAATTACTTGTACTTAGATTAGTCTAGCTCTGACATTTCTGTCCTGCTTGGATCTGAAATTCCAAGGACGGAATTTTTCTAAGGAGGGTAGAGATGTCACTCCCCGTTCCCAGAATAAAGTATTTTATACGTGTACTTCTTGAATGTACTTATTCAATATTTATCATGCATTTATTCTGTATTTAAATTCTTCAAATTTGTGTATTAATTTTTTTTGTATTTTATTTTCTGCTTTTCTTGGCTCTTGGTTCATTTCGGTTCATGGGAAACCAACTTGGTTCGGTTTGGTTCAACATGGAAAGGAATGGATGGCTTGGATTTGGTGGAGAGAATGAATGGTGGAGATCCACTTGACCTTGATATAAAAGTTCTTCTTCCACTCTCTCTTCATTCATTCACATTTACTCCTCCACCAAACCCTAATCCATTTGGAGAGGCAAGTACATCTTGCACACCATGAGGGATTTCATGCATCCCCAATTATTTTTAGTTTATGTTATTCATCTTCTCTTCCTCTACAAGTTTAGGTCATGAAGTTTTTGTTTTTTATGGATGGTTGGGTGTAGATCTAAGTTTTAAGTTTTGGTTTTCATAGTTTGGTTTTCATATGAAATTTAGGGTTTTGATCTATCAAACATTGTTGTTTTCGAAATTAAGTGGTTCCATGTTGTAGAGAATTTGATTCTACTAAAGTTTGGCTTTTGAAAATTTAGATTTCGATTTATTTTGTGGAAGTTATGGCAAAAGTATTTTGGTTCGTTCCTATATTCATCTGCAGCACGCACAGCATGTCGCAGAAGGCGCATGTCGCAGTAGGCGCATGTTGCAATGAGGCACATGTCGCGGAAGGCACACAGCATGTGTCGAAGGCGCATTTCGCAGTAGACGCATGTTGCAATGAGGCGCATATCGCGGAAGGCACACAGCATGTCGCGGAAGGCACACAGCATGTCGCAGAAGGCGCATGTCGCAGTAGGCGCATGTTGCATGAGGCGCATGTCACGGAAGGCACACAGCATGTCGCAGTAGCATATCATGTCGCACATGAGCCGCATTAAGGCGCATGTCGCAGTAGGCGCATGTCGCATGAGGCGCATGTCGCGGTAGGCGCATATCATGTCGCAGTTGAGCCACATGAGGCGCATGTCGCGGTAGGCGCATATCATGTCGCAGTTGAGCCACATGAGACGCAAGTCGTGATAGGCGCATATCATGTTGCAGTTGAGCCACATGAGGTGCATATCATGTCGTAGTAGGCGCATATGGTGTCGCAGTTGCATGCATGTCGCAGAATAGGCCGCATATGCATAATTTGGTTGTTTCTGACTGTTATATGTCCTAATTAACTGAATTGTGGCTAGAATTTCTTTCAACTCCCAACATGAATTTGTTGATCTTTTCCTTGGATTCAAGAATATATTACCAACTATTTTATACTAGTTATGGACTCGACCATGATTAATACTAATTTGACTTTTATGCCTTGTCATGAATTAACCCTGACTGTTACTTGACTAATAATTGATCATACATTCTTAGTTGGAACTAAGAGACTGGCTAGTCGTCTTATTGAATGAAATGAATGAGACACGTTCATGCAATGAACTATTATACTCGATTAGCCGATCCCGAATATTGGCATACAGGCACATGCAGGCTTCAAATTATTCATTTTTATTTATTTCTTTATCTTACAAAAACAGTATGTGTACTTTATGGTCAAGGCATGATTACTCCGTGGTCAGATTTGATTGTTGCATCACGCTATGTGAAACCTACAACCTAGCTGCACGGGTATCGTTGTAGAGTTGCGCATATCGTACCCTGTACGAAAGTACTCATTTGAATGATCATGATCTACGGCATGGAACTTCACTCAACGTAGAGACCACTAAGTCAAATAAAATAATGATGGCATGGAGAGAATGGATTCCCGAGTTCTTACATGGCAGCCCCCTTGGGACTATTAAGTGCCCGACGGGCCGGCTGGTTCCCACAGATACTGTAAATCTGTCACACGGGCAGGGAACAGTATCTGCTTATATTATTGTACATGCTATATTAACGGCGGGCGTCCCGCTGGGACTCGTCTAATTACATGATTGGCGCAATTGATTGATTGGATAGACTAGCCTTGCTTGCACATGGTAAGAACTGAGGAATCCCTAATTGCATAATTCCAGGATAACTTGGGACACACAAGCCGTAGGAATTGATTGGCCGTTCAAAGATGATTTGTTTGTGTATTGTATCTACTCTGTTGCCTAACTAAGATGATCAGAATGTCAGGACATGACGGGCCAACTTCTGTCCTTGTTTGGTTGGGAGGTTGGTTCGAAGTGTCGTGATGTTATGTGAATCCCAGTGGCAAGCAGAGATCTACTTATCATATTCTCATTACTGGTTTTAATTCCTCATATCGTGCTTTCTTGTGGTAGTTGCTATTAGAGGTCTAACCTCTCTGGTTTTGCATGGCCAGATTTAGAGCCGGTTCCCGAGGACTCAGCTTACTTCCACCTCCAAGATGGTCAATACTAGAGGGATGATCGCAGGAGGACTCGAGTGGGTTCCTTACTTCCCCACTCGTTTTGTTATTTACTTAATACCTTGCCGTTTGGCACCGACATGTTAGTCGGATTGTCTTGTACTTACTTTTACATAATTGTAATTAAGTCAGACTGCAGCTGATAACAATTGTGTATACTTTTTTACATCATCTGGCTATGTTTTGTAAAGCCAGATATCAAGAACATTTTGATTGAGCGTTTGGGACGCCTTACTGCTTTATCTTACATGTTCTCTATTTCTGTTCTTGTTTTGAATGTGAGACAATAGATGTGAAATGACCATAGTAAGACTTTCATGTAGTATGCACCCCCTCTGGTTAGACAGCATTGATCGTATTATACGGTATTCATCTACCCGTAACACGTAGCTGGCTGAGTCATTCCCCCGCTCTCCAGTATTCTAGTTCTGGGGCGTGACAAGGTTTTAGTGGTGGTCCATGCAGGTCTGATTTCAGACTTGTGGGGTATTTTTGATTTATAGGATGTCTCAATCACACGTGTTCCTTCTTGATCTCATGATTCGTTATCCTCAACCCTTGCTTGACATTCCGGTATCCTTTGACTTCATTGATCCTTCATGTCCGGTTGTTTGATTGTTCTCTTGTCCCTTTTCTTAGGGGCTCTTCGTCCGCATCGGTCAGAGCTGGGCAGCAACAGCAGGAGCAACATGGACAACCTGACCAGGTTGGTCGGCAACAAGGGCCAGTCTCACCTCAGGAGGCCACCCAGGAAGAAGTGATAGTGGAACCAGCGGGGATCGCAGTATCCGGATGTTCCACGACCACCGACATGTACTACATCATTCCTCCTCCTCGATAAATTTCTTATGCGACTTCTTTAGGGTCATCCTATGGGACTTCAACATTCACTTGATTTGGCGGTCAAGTCTTCTAGGGTCATCTGCCCCGAAACTACGCTCGATAATTGAAGATCATCAACGAGGGACAGTTACAACGAACCATGCTATATTCTATTGCGGAGCCAAATCATTTCCTGACAATTCCTATTGGACTTTACCCAATCCGACATACCAATCCATAAATTATCCATCCCCGTGCAACTGATGCGTCGTGGCTACTCGAATGACTCATGCGCTTGCGTGCCGTTACTACTCGAATCACTCATGCATTACCGTCGACTATCTTGCTAATCGTACGACATCTACTCGCCTCAGGTTCGAGTTTACCTATCCGTAATCCCAGTTCGACGCATTCCATACTCATCAAACCATCCTCAAACCAGTTTTCGCATCAAACCATAAGTTCATATCAAATTTGCCACGCCTCGCAATTTCGATCATCCCCACTGGATGAATCACCATACCAGTGCTCATGCGGAATGATCATCCTAATTTGACGTGACGCATGTGCGAGGCTGGTGTTGCGCTCGCTCAAGACAAGAATGTCAACATTGTGGTTATCCTCGAAACAATCAAGCACTTTCTTTTTTCCGAGTAACATCCATCCACTCTTAAATTTTTCGGACGCTTTTCCACGGCTATCATCCGAACCAACATCAACTTAACTTGCATCTTATTCATCCAACAACAATGCTCAAATAATTTTCGTTCATTCGATCAGAGTATCCCAGAGTTATTGCATATCGTCTTTGATACGCCTCAATACCATCGTCGATATGCATAACTTGAACATCTTCCTTTCTCATAAGCTTAAATTCGTTGTAATCACTGCCGTTATCCGAACTCGAATACGAATCAAGTCTCGCACTTATCAAGATCCATTCAGTTGTAACTACTTAGCATCGTCGCGACACAATTTCAAATTCACATATCCATTCTCATATCCATAACTCGCACTTCCAAATTCGTGCTACCAACTCATCGCGCTAACCCAAATTCGTTCGTACGATTCCTTCGTACTTACTCAACACATTTCGAACAAGTCTTCGTACTAACTCAACATAAATTCGACCGGGTCGACCACTTCTTCAACGTAACATTTCTTCGCTATGCTCAGCCTATCGTTCGACTTACACTTAACGAATCCTCGTCCGACGTATTATCCATAGGCACGACTTCGCACATAATCGTTCAACTCAATTCATCGAAGCATACTAGCATCGACTTCTCTCAAGTCATTCCCTCTCGAGTCTCGGTACTACTCTGTCCGTTGCGGACAAACCTATCGTAACAACATAATCGTCTCGACGAAGTCTATCGCAAGTCACCAACCGGCTTAACATAGATATCGCTAAGTGGTATCCCATATACCACTCAGGATCGAGCCTATCTTTATCGATACAATACTTCGCTATACTTGCTCGTATAATTGGTATTGCATATACCACTCGGAATCGAGTCATTACTCGACATCACACTTCGCATAGGTCCGACATCTATCTTCCAATCAACTATCCCGTATGGCGATCCTTCCGATCCCAGCTCTAGCGTTAGCTCAAGTCTGACACACATTCAATCTAACCATATCTTAGCGATCATACCGATCACACCCGCAACATTCGCTTATTCAAAGCTCAACGCGACGTACGGCCACATACATGTTCGCCTACTCAAACTCGACTTACGACGACCATCTCGACTCGTGCTATCGCATCCGTAATCTTCCAATCTCACTCGTTGTAACTCGTACAACAATTCATTCTCGATACTTAAGGTCTTTACTCAATCTCGCGCAACATATCGCTATCCATCTGCATAGCCATACAACGCACATCATACCATATCGACTCGTTGCACCGATACAACGAACGATTTACGACTTGCTGCACTCCGTGCAACCAACGACACATAACCATTCTCATAGCCACATAACACGCATCGCCTCACATATCGACCCGTTGCACTTCGTGCAACCAACAACACATATCTTCTCGCACCCCGTGCGACCGATAACACAGAACTCCTCGCACTTCATGCGACCAACAATACGCATATCATTGCACTTCATGCAACCAACATCGCCATATTCGTTGTACTTCGTGCAATCAACGACTCACAACTTTCTTACACTTTGGGAAACCATAATCTCGTAATCCGTTGCACTTTGTGCAACCAACATTCTCCGATGGCACCCGGAGAAAGCACGATAGTCACGACATACTTGTGGCAGACGTATGCACTTAATATAGACTTATTGTATGGAACATCCAAAGTAGCGTCGAGCAGATCCATGAGCCATGCGGTTGCGGAAACAACTTAGAGTCAACTGAATTCGATAGCGAAGCAACTGAGGGTCAAAGAGATTCATGCACGGTCCAAAGGATGGAACCGCTCTGATACCAACTTGTCACGCCCCGACCCGAGAAATCACTCGTCCTCGCTAGATTTCACCCGAATCATCGTCCTCGCTGGGGCGTGATGCCGCATAAGCCTGGAGTTGCGCTCGTGCAAGGCAAGATAACGGTTTACATTGTGATTATCTCAAATTCGTAACATAAGCAGCGGAAGAAAACAAGAATAACATAAGAATCTCTTTTATTGATTATGAACTGAAGGTTACAAAGGCTCTGAATAGCCCAACATAAAATGCCAATTGGCTACAACGCTCATGATCTCTCTAGCTCACAAAGAATTTCATTGTCCGATACATCATGCCTCTTTATAGCCACCAAGTAGCATTCGGCCGAACATCTCCATGTCTCAAGTCCGAACGCATGTGCGGAAGCTCCTCTTGAACGCCAAGGACTCCATACCTCGGCACGTCCAAGCCAAGCTCCGCCCCGAGCCGATCATAACCTGACCTGCACATAAACTAGTGGAGGATTAGTGCTTTCGTCCTCGCTTCGCACTGATCAAGACCCGCTCGCACCCAAACCAAATACTTATCATTTAGTGAGCATGCATCTTAATTTGGTGATCTTTCTATTTAGCCTTAGGATCGATTTCATGGCAATACTTAAACATAGCACGTTATCATAAATGTGTCCCACATCCCGTATTCCTGCAGCCGATACAGTTAGGCATAATAGGAACATAAACATAGTGATCGTGCACATTCCGTCCCGTTTTGCCTAGCCTGCACTGGTTAGAATACTAATCAATCATACGATTCGCGCAACCAACTAATCATAAACGTAAACATATGCATAATGGGTGACAGGCCCTGCGCCTGCACCCAGCTCTCATCTCAGCCCACCGGCCCTATCTATATGAAGGTCACGGTGTTTCGCACCGTAATGGACTTGGCATCTCATATGTGTAAGCCTACAATCGCTTCGATACGGGTTGCTAGCCCAGTATCCGAAGGATCCCAAACTTACGGATATCATAGCTTATCACAGCACTGGACGGTCGCAATCCGTCCGAATGTTGTGCACCATAAATACCACACATAATTCCCTCCTAGGCCGAACAGTCCCGGCGCCCCGGCGTAACCGTTCGAGGGAAGCCGTACCCGTGCACGGGCCATCCGAGTCCATTGACCATGCAATACGCACCATATCATACAATCCATAGCATACCAACCAATCTCGTATTTCATAAACATAGTCTCGCACATAAACGGGTTTCCGTGCCATAAACGGTTTCCCGTGCCATAAACATAATCCACCATTCATATGGGGAGCTCCGTCTGCGTATGCCCCAACACATCCATATTGATGCACGACGTCCAACGGCTTAGTCATCTCGTACTCATATTCAACGCGTACCATTCATAAGTTATTCTCATAGCATAATTCCGTATTACTTAGTCTTTTCGTAGCATAAGTGCCCGAGGGCACGCTCAGCGCCGTAATCCATTTCTACGTCTAGTGTTCAATGTTCTCGGAGGCGTGCACGTGATGCACAACTCAATATTGTCTTTCATTGTTCTACCATCACCGCCCTACCGCGACTCGTACACTTGATGCACGTCGCTTAAATATTTCGATTGTTCAATGTTCTATCTTAGTGTTCAACACATACTTAGACTCGTAACCGTCGCCGAGCCACGCTCGCTAACTCGATAATATCTTACGCATACCATAATACATTTTATTAGACGTGAAGGAATAGGGAGAGAGAGTCAAGAACCCGCCTACCTTAAGCCGATACGCCTTGCCGTTTCGTCGATTGAAGCGTCTCGCTTCCATAACTCGATCGCATAGCTAACTCCCGGACTTAGCCATTCCTTTGAATGGGACTTATCCTTTGCATCGATTCGATTCATAGATTCCAACCGACTCAAAGCTTACCTTTGGCCAACGTAACACTTGCATCGATTCCCATCGATACCTCATCGGGTCAACGCAATCTTCGAGTCAACGACTCATCATAATGCACCGATACGGAGCGGGACATTACATCGGTCTGGAATGCAACGGCTAAAAATATAGCCGTTGGGATCATTAATTGCTCGGATCTTCGATCGTTGGAATTTCAACGTTACTAAACCGGTATACCGTCGGTATGAACCGGTATGCCGATTTTGTAGACAGAAACTTTCTGTGAACAAAATCGGTATACCGTCGGTATGCCGATTTTCATCCGAAAATGATCCCGGGATAATTTCTACCCTAGCTTTCGATTTTACCATCCATTTCTTGTATTTACAAATATTCCTAAGACTCATTACAGACTCCAGAAATACTGTAGCAGGTGCAGGCTTCTTCAGAGTCTTTAAATGATGATGGCATGGCATGGCTTCTTCCTTTGATAGGTGCTGGCTTTTTTCCTTGGCGGCAGCTGTCCAAAGATATCCAGTTTATGAAAACTAAATACCTTTCGGGGGCTTCGCCCTGAACCCCGGACGAGGGGCGCTGCCCCCTCGACCCCCATCCGCTGACCGGGCAGCGGAACCCCCGAGTGCGTGGCTCCGGAGATGTCGTCGGGTGGTTCAGAAAAATCTTGTGGGATCCGTCGTCTTTGGCCCACCATGATTTCTTCATTGCATATGTCCACATTGATCTTGCTTATTGCTTTTCGACATGTACATGTTAGATGAACAAAGTAATATACATAGTAGCAAGTGTGATAAGTTTAATGCACATTAGGACAATGCTGAGTTTAAGTATAAGTGCTAAGGTGATAGCATAAATGTTAGTGATATCATAATGATTAAACTTAATTGAATAACCACAATCAAAAACATAGTTTTGATTTTGGAAACCCGATTAAATTTAAGATAAAAGCTCATATCACTAATATGTAAACCAATAGGCACATATCTCCAAAGGTATAAGTATAAGTAGAAACGCTATAGCGATAGTATAAGATTAGTGATTAAAATGCTAAACTTAACATATTAATCATATTCAAAAATATGATACAATCATTGGGCCAACAATCTTTCCCTTTTTGATTATGGCAAATCGGTTAAGTTTATATACATAATAGATGCATGTATCACTAATATACAAAGGACATAAGCAATATCACTAAAAGTATACTACTTAGATTACTTATAAATACATACTTAAACTTACTTCTCCCCCTTTGATATGATCAAAAATAGGTTCCCCCGTACTAAGAGATAAAAAAAATCAATCTCAAGCGAAGAAATCAGAGCATGGGAAACTCATAGACAATTATGATCAAGATATACTAATAAAAAACAATGGGAGAAGGGTGTAAAGACAAGTATAGAAACTACATGTCAAATATGGAGTACCAAATAGGGAATAGCTTGTCAAAACACAATATATGTTGGTAAAACTAAAAGAATTTAAAATAATCAATAGATAGTTTACCAACATGAAATCCAAGAAAGAAATCCAAAACATAATATGATATGAAATATTACTCTAGTTTTGGAAGAGAATATGACATAAAGGATTTCAATCAAAAGCCATGAGGATTAGATAATTGCAAAGTAATTGATATTAAAAAAATACCAATTGAGATAGTTGGAAGATATAAACTTAATACCAATTGAAATATAAACTTGAAATATTGATCAAAAGCCATTTGAAAGTCAAAATTGCCCACAAATAAATAGTGGAACAAAAAAAGGAATGATCAATGTAAAATAGAGCAATTGATATAGAATAATCTCATTATTTGCAAAATCTATATCTTACCCAAGTTCATGCATTTGAACTCAATTACCTTATCATGCTATATGAATACTATTTTTGATAAACATGAAGGTAAATGAGAAAAATACTTGAGAAGGAGAAATTCAGTCGACTTGAATGCTCCCCCTCAAAGGATTACCAATATAGATAAACAAGAATTTAGGTAAGTCCTCAATAAGAAAAGCCAAATCAATTGAGCATACAAAAAAGCCAAATCAATGAAAGCATAATAGTCATCAAGATAAGATACGAAGGTTAATATTAGCAAGATGACATATTTAACCCATATAAAAAGAGATAATATGATGAAAAACAATTGCATGCACTCTCATAAATCCTTCACAAATATAATTATCATGACCAAAATAATAGGATATGAAATTGAAGAAATATGGTCCATGATGAACTAGGTATACGACATATTTAAGGATATAAATCAATTGAATCATTGATTTGCTCCCCTCAAAATATGCGTATATAGTTCCAAAGCACATATAGCATAAAATATAAAATATATAACTAAAAGATTTGGGATAAATCAACTATGGATTTCTCCTCCGCTTATGCATATAAGGCTACAATATCGTCAAAAGACGAATAATGTCATCTTTAGTCAAGAGAAGATATCCATTAATAGCGGCAAAAGATGAAAAATAAAAGAATAATCCAATTAAGCACATATAATCAAAAAATAGCATACATTAGTCTATAGTAGGATCTCATATTTAATATGATAGATCAATGTATGTTATCCTTTGAGAAAATGTCATCATGAAAAAGAATAAAGTCAATTAAGAACAATCATTATGATAGACAGAATATAGCTCAAAAATAAAATAAAAATAAAACTCAAACATCATGTCCATGATTATCTAATTAAGAAAGAATCAACCAATTTATTACTTTACATGGACTAGGTATGTTTCACCATATATACCCATCAACGGGTAAAATCCAAACATTGCTAATAGTAAATAATAAACCATAAAGTTCAAATAGCAAAGGCCCATATGTGGCAATCCATGAGTAGTTAAAGTAGAGTAATAAATTAGTTTGATAATTACATAATAAGTAATATAGGACTACTCAACCATTAGGATCTTTTATCAATAAAAATAAAAATTAAACATGATCCAACAAATCTCATAAAGAAATCCCAAATCCATATTTAAAAAAAATCTCATAAATCAATAAAAATATGGAAAAGAGTCATTCTCATTTAAATGATTGCAAATATAATCAAGAAGAGATAAATGATAATATGATGAAATCATGACTCAAAAGTGAGAGAAATTTAAGAGATACATGCTAGTGACTAATAAGGAAGGAGACTTAAGAAAGGAATCACAAACCTCCAAGAGAAACAAGATCTAATCAAGAATTTGTAAAACTAGTTTTAGAGAACAGCATATGTATCTAAAATAGGATACAAATTACATTTAGAAGAATCACAGATCTTGTTTATGTAAACCAGCAATTCATATATAGATAGAAAAGAAAAACAATAGCTAGATAAGTGAAAGTGAACATAGATTATGTAGCTCAACAATATATCATAAATAAGCCGCTACATAACTAATTTAAGATTAATGAGTTAAGTCATTAACAAGATTAAAGTGCTCATTAAATCTTAAGTCACAAACACTAACGATACTTGCTTAAGCATAAAGTTCACAATTAAGGACATACATTTTGAATGATCAAAATAATTTATAGACTCTTTACTAAGCAAGGATAAGAGCAAGAAGATAGTCAAACAAAAATTAACTAGACTCTTATAAAAATATGGCCAAAGAGATATTCAAGAAAACACAATAAAATAAATCTCTTTGCCAAGTAATGAGATTAATCCAAGATAATGAATTAATAGATCGATCTAGAAAAAGCAAAATATATAGCCATTATGCAATAAGTGTATTCTCTAGAAATAAAAAATCTCAACACAAAACAAAGCTCAAACCATAGTAGCTAAAGTTATAAGAAATATGTATCAATTACATGTGTTCTCATGAGCTACAAAAACCATTGGGCAACAATAATTCAAAAAGAAGTATAAACCCAAGAATTGAGCAAAGAAAGATCATTAAGATCATGAAAGCTAAATGCTAAAGATATCAAGAAGTACATTTTTCAAAGAGCTTTCATAGTGCACCATAGTAAAATATAAAGATATAAACTAGAAAAAGTGCACTAATTAAGGAGGTGAATTTAACAAGCAAGGTAAAGCACAAAACTATGTGATCCTCAATAGAACATCCATAATTAGTCACGAGCAAGACATTAATAAACATTTTCTCTCAACATCCTAACTTAAAGGTATAAAATAAATAAATATCAAAGTTAGGAATCATTTATATATGAAACAATATATATCACGAATAGGGATACATGAAAATATCAAAATCAATTAAGAACATGTATTCAAAATGCCAACCAAAAAGTCAAGAATATCATCAAAAAGACTTTAAGGAAGAGGCTAATTGATTCAAGAAGCACAAATTTGGTCAAAGGAATCAATAGCTAAAGTATGAGATAAGCACAAGTTGAAAGTAACGAGTATAATTAAATACTCTTCAAGTCAATATAAAACTTTAGCTTAACTCATATGCCCACATAAAGATATTTATACAAAAAAATATATATCAAACATAAGAAATACATGATCTACATGTAAATGAAAATTTAATGAATATAGTCATGTATCCTTAATGAATGTTTAAAAACTATCACAAATTCAAACCACGTATAAATGCTTTATTAGGCAAAGACATAATTGATTCATAAGAGGTTTAATCAAATAAACATGCGAAATCAATAATAAATATATTATGTGAGCACAAGATTAAAGTGAAAGTATAAGTATATACCTGTCAAGTGATAAGAAGCTTGTGCTAAATACATATATTCACAAATACCGATTAATGTAAATATAAAATATTAAAAACAAATCGAAAAAAAAGTAACTATCTCAAAAACTTTAAGATGGAGAGTTAAATCATATTAACTCAAATCAAAACCAAAGCTCCTATGGACTAGAGTGATATGCATGATTTATAAAAGATTAGAATAACGAGCATGCATATATAAATGTATCACACTAATAGAAATGAGTGATAACTACATAGTGTGAAACTAATCATTTAAGCCGAGCCTAGTCGTGCTAGAATAAAAGAATTAATAAGAAAATAACTAAGCATCTAGTATTATATCTCACATTGATTTATATAAAAGACAACTAAAGATATCAATGTGAGCGAGTAGCAAGACATCAAGTGAAACATGCTAGATTCTATAAATATAAACAATTTAAAGAGAATCGTTTAGCATGTTACCAAAGTGGCTCTAGTGGCCACACTTGTGTTGGTACAATTGCTTGGAAGATGACCTTTAAGCTTTGCAACCACCAACACGCTCCTCGGTGCTATGTCCCGATATAGAAGCTCCACCTACAACATTAGACGAAGCCTTTGGTATCCAAATAAACTTGGGATCCACTTGTTAGCTTTAGGGACCCATATACTATTTACTTTAGCCTTGGTAGAAAAACTCCTACGAATAGGACAAGTTAAGCTCATGTGTCCAATGCGAGAGCAATAGAAGCACCTAATACTAGTGTGTGCACATGTATCGGAATGAGATGATATGAACATGTGACACACTAGAATGATGAATATCTCTAGAGTGAGCATGCATGAATTTGGTCTTAGGAATATCATGTTCTAATAGCAAATCATCATGCAAACAAGTAAGAGAATCAAATTTAGCATTTAAAGCATAATTCTCTTTTTCAAATAAAGTAATTCTAGAAATAAAAGCATCATTTTGTTTCTTTAAAGAATAAATAGAAGAATCGTGCAAGAAGTTAACACATGCGTTTGACTTTTAAGATCTTCTATAGATGAGGAAAGAGATATGATTTCAAGATTAAAGTCTCATTCAACTCTTTAAAAGAAATACATGATGAGTTTGAGAATCAAGTCTAGATAATAAATTATTGTTTTTATTTCTCAAAAACTTATTTGCTTCTTCCAAATGAATAACCTTTTCAGAAAGTTATTTTGTAGAATGAAGGTTGTCAAGAATCTCTAAGGATTGTTTAGCCATGGCTTTCCACTTAGAGCATTTCTTGCATTTAGAAAGAAACATGATTGTCTATGCTACTAGAAGTAAAACCCTCTTTATCGAAGGATGAGTAGGAGGAATACGAAGCCATAGAAAAATAACAAGGATCTACTCTAAGGACGTTAAGCCTAACAATAGAGTCCTTGCTCTGATACCAATTGTAGGAACCCTAGAGGGGGGTTGAATAGGGTCAAGCTAACTAATCAAGCACTTAGCACAAGCTAATGGGCAATTTAAAATTATAAGTGCAAGAGAAGAAGCAATAAAAATATCGACACGATATATCCCGGTATCCTCCCAAGAGGTACTCCAGTCCCGGAACTCTCTCCGGCTTTAATCCACTATTTGAGTAAATAGTTACACACGAGTTTGGATCCGAAGAACTCGCCAACTTCTTACGAGAGCTTTAGTACGAAGGCCTCTCCGACTTCAACCGAGAGTTTGGATACGAAGACTCTCCAACTTCAATCGAGAGTTTGGATACGAAGATTCTCCAACTTCAACAGAGAGTTTGGATACGAAGACTCTCCAATTTTAACCTTTCATAATAGGTTTTGATCTTCTTATACAATAAGATGAAGATCTCACTTTTCAACTCAATAACTCTACACAATTTGTGGATGGCAAATGAAAGCTTTGTAGAGTTGTTTGTGGATAGACTTTGGTGGTTTTGAAATTTTTAGGCTCAAAGCATCAACCTTGAATGAAGGGGTTCAAGGCTATTTTATAACCAAAGCATTGAAAAGAGCTCAAGGCAACTTTTCAGTCTGCGAACGGCATACCGGTATGAACCGGCATACCGGCAATATACCGGTCTGGAATACAACGGCTAGAAATATAGCCGTTGGGATCATTAATTGCTCGAATTTTCGACCGTTGGAATTTCAACGTTACTAAACCGGTATATCGTCGGTATGAACCGGTATGCCGATTTGTAGACAGAAACTTTCTGTAAACAAAATCGGTATACCGTCGGTATGGACCGGTATACCGTCGGTATGCCGATTTTTATCCGAAAATAATCCGGGCTAATTTCTACCCTAGCTTTCGATTTTACCATCCATTTCTTGTGTTTACAAATATTCCTAAGACTCATTACAGACTCCAGAAATACTGTAGCAGGTGCAGGCTTCTTCAGAGTCTTTAAATGATGATGGCATGGCATGGCTTCTTCCTTTGATAGGTGCTGGCTTTTTCCCTTGCGGCAGCTGTCCAAAGATATCCAATTTGTGAAAACTGAATACCTTTCGGGAGCTTCCCCCCGAACCCCCTACGAGGGACGCTGCCCCCTCGACCCCCATTTGCTGACCGGGCAGCGGAACCCCCGAGTGCATGGCTCCGGAGATGTCGTCGGGTGGTTCAGAAAAATCTTGTGGGATCCGTCGTCTTTGGCCCACCATGATTTCTTCATTGCATATGTCCACATTGATCTTGCTTATTGCTTTTCGGCATGTACATGTTAGACGACCAAAGCAATATACATAGTAGCAAGTGTGATAAGTTTAATGCACATTAGGACAATGCTGAGTTTAAGTATAAGTGCAAGATGATAGCATAAATGTTAGTGATATCATAATGATTAAACTTAATTGAATAACCATAATCAAAAATATAGTTTGATTTTGGCAACCCGATTAAATTAAGATAGAAAGCTCATATCACTAATATGTAAACCAATAGGCACATATCACCAAAGGTATAAGTATAAGTAGAAATGTATAGCGATAGTATAAAGATTAGTGATAGTGAAATGCTAAACTTAACATATTAACCATATTAAAAAATATGATACAATCATTGGACCAACAACAATGTCGGAATTAGCCTAAGTCATAGGCATTGCCCGCATAAATGCTTGAAAAAGCATGCACGGTCCCATCATCCAGGGCTTGGCATTGCCTTGCTCGTCCCACGGGTTAAGTTACAGTGCATGTTGTAGTGCATGACTTGTGGCATAAGTCTAGGCACCCAAAGAACTTGGTTGTTCAAGTCGAACGCGGGTGAACGCGTGCACAACATGTTCCCTCGCTGCAAAGCTTGACGCAGCCCTTGCTCGTCAAGTCGTTGCACGAACAAGTTAGACAAGAGTCTTACTGGGCTATCGAAGTCATAGCAAGCACTGTCCTCCGTTGTCTGTGGTTGTCAAGTCACATAGTCCCACGATCTCTCTCGTCATATAAAGTATGTGACTTGAGCGATAGTGTCGCCTAGAAAACAAGTCAGTCTAAGGCCCGAGCCACGGTTGGTTTAGGAAAAAAGCATGCCACGGACAAAGGAACACGTTATGTTCAAGTTAAGATGGAAGACTACTTAGTAGTCGTTCTGTAACCCCCCTTCCCGATATTTTGATAAACATTTTTATTGATTTATTTGAATTAAATAGTAATTTTTAGAATTTTTATAAATAATTACTTAGTTAATTATTATGGTAGATGACTTTAGCCATGGTGGAGTCTTGGATTACAAGGTGACTAGAAATCGTGGCACGGATAGTGCAATGGCGTGCTTTGACTAGTGTATTAGCCCCAGTAGGAAAGCCGAGCCCATGTAGTCATGCGGTACGTCCAATGACATTCGTGTTGATGTAATTTGGTATGAGTGTGTGGTATTCCGTTTTAATGATTTAATGAATATTTTCTAAGTATTCGTTAATTTAATATTATAAATATCATTATTAGTTGATATTCAAGGACAATTGTATAAAATAGGTCCTTGTACATTTTTGGGATTATTAGACTGTACATAATGGTATATACACCATTATTGATTTATTGAATTTCGTTATTATTATTTATTTATTTTTATAATCAATATTATTGAGGTTATTATTATATAATACTATTTTATTATTATGGTTGTATTAGTTTTGTCAAATAAATGTTATAATATATATATATATATATCTATATATATATATATATATATATATATATATATATAAATTTATTTATATTTATATAAATGGGCCCTACACTAGGAATAGATAATATTGAGATTTTATTTAGATTTGTATAGTGTATTTATATATAATATATATATATATATATTATATTTATATTTATATTTATATATATTATATTTATACAATGGGCCCTACACTAGGAATAGATAATATTGAGGTTTTATTTAGATTTGTATGGAGTTAATATATTTTATATATCTATATATATATATATATATATATATATATATATATATATATATATATATATATATAGAGAGAGAGAGAGAGAGAGAGAGAGAGAGAGAGAGAGAAAGAATTCTTTCTTTATATATTCTCTCTCTCTCGCTCTTCTCTCTCTCTCTCTCTCTCTCTATATAATATATATATATAATATATATATATATATATTTATAGATATATATATATATATATATATATATATATATAATATATATATATATATATATATATATATATATTATATAGATTTGTATGGAGTTTTATATATATATATATATATATATATATATATATATATATATATATATATAATATATATATATATATATATATATATAGATATATCATGTATTTATTTATTTATTTATTTATATATATAAAAATAATATATATTTATATACATACATAAATATATATATATTATATATATATATATATTATATATATATATATATATATATATATATATATATATATAAAATATATATATATATATATATATATATATATATATATATATATTATATATATATATTTAGAGAGAGAGCGAGAAAGAATATATAAAGGAAGAATATATATATATATATATATATATATATATATATATATATAATATATATATATTATTATATATATATATAGAAAAAAATATGTATGTATATAGTATAGAAAAGGAAAAAAAATAACTAAAAGGGAGCCAGGCCCACAGACGAAGCATCCCAGCCCGATCAGCCCAAACTGTGCGTACTCCCCTCCCAGTGCAAATCGTATATAGTAGACCATATATATATCGGGATAGAGAGAATCTCATATAAAAACCTTAATCCCTAGCGCCGACACCTACTCTGCGCGCGCACTCCGGCCACCGCAGTGCCGCCGCGCGCGGTCGGAGTCGGCCAGGAAGGAACGCGCGCACGGGCGCGGCAGCAGTATGGCGACAGCAGCAGTAGGTGGTTGCTCGAATAACTTCGCGTCGAGGTTGCTCGATGCACAGTTACTCGTTTCGTGATCCGTCTTCTCCGGTACATTCACAATCTATAGGGCTTTTAACCCCTTCAAGTAGTTTGTAGGTTACGGTCCTATATTGCCCGATAAATTGATGCCATGTCCATCGAAAAAACTGTTAAAAACAGGACAAAACATTAGTCTCAAACCTTGTTTTGGAAGGTGGATTTTGGACAGACCATTAGGTTATTTCGAGAACCAATTAAAGACAGTATAAGACAACCTATTGGGCCTGCAACCCAATTTACGGAATTTGATTTCATCGACTACATGCCGAGAAATCGGATTCCAAATATTGGCGAAAACCTGTTTTCAAAATATTAAAAATATAGAAAATTCCTCCGATACGACGTACGTCCCGCCAAACCGGGCGACGTGGTCGCGAACCGAAAGCATCGAAAGGTGCGTATCGACTTCGTGGTCATGTGGGCTTTGACGAAATTCAAATTGGTTGCGTGTGCGCGACGAATTTGATGCGTATCCGTCGAAATTCACCGTATCGGTCTTTGTGCAAATTTCCCAATTACTTTGTACACGTTCATCGGATCGAGACAAAACTTGCGCCAACAGGACCGTATCATTTTTCTGGTCCTTTTGGCCAAGTTTGGTCCGATTCGGAGACAGTTGACCGAATCGCCGTTTTGTGGGCCGTACGATTCGACTCAACGAGCGATTTTGTGCACGGTCCGCCGGAATCCAATTTTGGACATATGGTTGGGTTCGTATCATCAAAACGAATTCGTAGGCATGTAGTTTGACGACTTCGGAGACCATTGACTCTGGCATACTTTTCGGTGCAAAGCGGGTCCAACGGCGGACATCGTTTTGGCCCGAAATTACCGTTTTGCTCCTGTGTCCAGAATTGGACTTAAAGAGAGGCAATTCTAGCTAATTTGACTATTCTGAGAACGTTGGTAATATCTATTTCAGCATCTGGAGACTGTTGTACGAGTTTGACTGTTGTGGTACACTGAGTGGTTTGGATTATCGGTTTCACCAGCAAAGGACCACAAGCGAGTACAGTTTATTGTTTGTTTTCGATATTGAGCTTTACTATACCTCATTGTTAGTCAATAGATATGTGATTTCTGTCATTTATGTTTGTTATATTTTATCGTGTCGGGGAGGTGAAGTACCAAGGATGTGTGATCTGACCTTATACAGTGTATATCGTGTAGACCATGATTTATTATTGTATTATACCATGTAGACCGTGATTTTTTATTGCTTTATATAGTGTAGACTGTGTTTCATTATTGCTTTATACATTTGTAAAACCCCTATTTTTTTATATTTTATTTATTATTTTATTAGACTTCAAATTTGATTTAAGCAATTTATGATTTTATTTCATTAGAAAAAACCTTAGCCATTGTTGAATTTTGGAACACAAGACTAAAAAAAAAATTGGCACAGAAGATGTGGCAGTGCGCCTTGACTAGTGTACTAGCCATGCTAGGGGAAGCCTTGCCATGTGGATGACCGAACTAGAAAAACCAAGCCGAGTTGTGTAATGACTCATTTAACTTATTTTATTTAACTATTATTTTATTTAATGATTTTATTGACCCGGTTAGACCAAACCAGCCCGAACTGGGCCTGGACCAAACCCAAGCCCAAGTAGACAGGTGGTGTGATCAATGACGACCATGGGTGCATATTTTATGGGTGTAGAATATTTTTTAATTTATTCTAAGGTTTGGAAAATATTTTTCTAAAATATTAATTTGTGGTACAAAATTTACGTTTTTATTATTTAATAATGTGTTACAAAAATGGTACATTTTCTGGGCCCAAATGAGGATGTGTGGTAAAGTTCACACGTTGGGACAATTTTTTTATTATTTTATTATTACAAAAATTATTTTTTGAAAATTAAATAGACATTTTATTATCGTTGATATTATTTGATATTATGTGATATTAATATTGTTGCCTTTTATGGCAATTTAAATTTGTGTATATATGTTAAAATGTATTTTAGATGCATCATATATATAGTTAGATAATATTAAACTTTATTTCAAATTTGTGGAGATTTAATAAATATGTTAACCTATTCGATATTATTATTATTATTTAGTTGACTTTAATGTCAAATGAATTTAAATATATGTGTATATGTTTTAAGTTGATTTATATATGATAGATGATATTAAAAGATTCTTTTGGATTTTGTAGAAATTTAATTGGATTCATTTGGATATATATATAGTTCGTTTAAAAAAAAAAAAAAAAAAAAAAGAGATAGAAGGGTGGGTGGTCGGCCCCACCACCAGCCGACCACCACACTTAAGAAAACGAAACAGCAGCAGTTGGCTGCAATAAGAAGAAGGGGCCACCCTTTTTATTTTAGTAATTATTTATGGCCGAAAACCTATTATATATATACACATTATTATATATATACACGAATATGTTAGTAAAACCTAATTCCTTTTCAAACCCTAATTTCTTCCACCTCCTTCCTCTTCTCCTTCCTCCTCCCTGCTCCACGGCGAAGTTCGGACACTCCACAGCGAAGCCGTGCTCGCGAAGAAGACAAAGGAACCATAGACAACAACACAACAACAACAAATTCCCACTTTAAGGTATCCCACTTTTCCGATCAATTTCTCTGTCAATTTTATTCCGATTTTCGATCCGTAAATTCCTGTAGAAAGCCCCCATGACCCTCTATCATCCCCTTCCAATAGATTTATTTATTCTGCAATAAATTTCAGTTTTTAATTAAATTAAATACCTCAAAAAAATTAGTTTTTATAAACCTTAAAAATTCCGTACGAGGTACGTCCCGACAAACCGGGCGACCCCGTCGCAAACCGAGAGTACCGAAAGGCCTGTATCGAATTTTTGGACGTGCGAGAATTGACGGAATTCAAATTGGTTGCGTGTGCGCGACGAATTTGGTCCGTATCCGTCGCATATTTGCGTATCGGATATTTCGGTATTTTCCAATTACTTTGTGCACACTCATCAAATCGCGACGAAACTTGCGCCATTGGATTCAAAATATTTTTCTGGTCCTGTATGCCAAGTTTAGTCCGATTCTGAGACCGTTGGTCGGGACGCTATTTTGGCGGGCCCACAATCCCACTCAACGGGCAATTTTGTGCACGGTCCACCAGAATCCAAAATTTGACATACCGTTGGGTTCGTCTCATCAAAATAAATTCGTGGACATATCGTTTGACGACTTTAGAGACCGTAGGTTCTGGCACGCATTTCGGTGCAAAGCGGGTCCAACGGCGGACATCGTTTTGACCCGAAATTACGATTTTGCCCCTGATCCAGAATTTGACTTTTGGACAGGCGTTTTCTAGGTATATCTTCTTCACCGAGATTATTTTGATGTTTGTTTCAGCGTCTGGAGTCATATGTGATTTATGGGTTTTGGTGCTGACACTTGCTACTCTTGGATTTGCCTTTCTCGTGCCGCAGGCAAGATACCTTGCCACATTATACTGTTTATTTTTAGTTTGCATTTTATTACATATCACTGTTCATATATTTCTAGTTCTTGATTACTGCCTGTTCAGTGATATTAGTCGTACCTTGTTATTTATCCTTTGATTGCATGTAGACCTAGAGTTAAGGGACCACCTCTAGTTTAGTGCATTACATAAACTTTGACACTGTTGTGCCATGAGATGTGTGAGACATGAGTAGCATATAGCCTACGGACTTGCGTGTTGGCTGATCACTGATGCGTACAGGACGTGCGTTAGGTCTAACTGTCAATAGTGGTATGTTAGAAGACTTGACGGTTAGTAGTGTTACATGGTCGTAGATGCGACATGATAGGTACATTGGGTGGGGAGAACATTACCTAATGTATGGGCTTCTATGCACTTCCCTTATTACCTGTGCGCTCCGCCGGAGACGCAGGCTCCAAGTGCCCTCTGACGTTTTCCAGAGCGTTATGGACGTTGCCCCTTGCACATGATGCCCTCTGACGATCTCCGGACGTTACGGACGTAGGCCACTGGTGCCCTATATGGGGACTATGTCGATCCTATTTACAGCCAGGGCTCATGCGTCGAAGGATTGTTTCTCAAACTGCATGATCACTTTAGTACGGTTAGGTTACCTCATTTATGTCTTGTCGTTTTCTTTGATTGCGGCATTTTATATTCAGTATTATATAGCATGTTGATGTATCTTGTTACGTTCCTCTGAGGACCTGGTTATCTCGCCAGGTGTGTGTTCTTGTATTTCTGCAGGTGCTCTAGCTAAGGCCATGACTTGCGCTCTATTCATCGAGATGTTGCTCTTGGATCGTCATCTCCTTGCTCTACCAAATTCCTTTCCTTGTATATTTCTTTCTTATTAAAATTTGTTGGTAGTGGACTTTGTCTCCGCCCAACGATTGTATACATGACTAATTCAAAGTTGAGTTTATATCATTATTTATCTTGTGGATGAGATTTAGTACCTTGGTTACTGCATTTTACAGCTTATGTATATATACGAGGGTCCATATACTTCGTATGTATACAGCTGGCATGATTACGTTCTAGTCCTACGTATTTTGGGACTGGGGCGTTACAACATTGTAGACAATATTTCATTATTGCTTTATACAGTGTAGACCGTGTACATTATACAGTGTAGATATCGTAGACCGTGTCGTATAATTGTCCCGAGACCGATCACATATCAAAGGTACTTCAGTCAGTTGGTGAGTATTGTCTTTGTATTTATTTACTGTTTTCCATTGTTTAGTTTTATTTGTCTTTCTGTGTTTATTTTTCAAATCATATATTTAAAGGCTAACCTCTGTTGTATAGTCATTTTCATATATTGAAACTGCATTCAGTGAATTGTACTCGTTCCATTCCTGACTGAAAATCAATATTTTTTAGGTTAGCTGTGGCTTCACTTAGCATTGGGAGATACGGGCGTACTTGCAGACGAAAACCTAGAGATTAGCTAGATAGATGAGTTGTATCATTTCAATATTTGTAAGAGTTTATATTTTTCTGCAAATTTAAAACTTATGAATATTGTAAATTAAATTAATTTTTGTGAATGAGCATTATTTGTGATTTTGAGTATTGTGGCTATACATCGTTCTACCGTCGACACTGCGGCGTAGGCTGGCTTGGACACACATTCGTATCAGGAAAGCGGGTCCGGGTCGTGACACGTTCCCTAGATTTCAAAGGATAGAAGTTCACGAGATCGGTCCTGCTACTTGGGAGTCTCGATAAGGAAGTCCACGCGACTGGTTGTCGTCGAGATCGGTCCCGCTAATTGGGAGTCTCGATAAGAAAGTTCACAAGATCGGTCCCGCTACTTGGGAGTCTCGATAAGGAAGTTCACGAGATCGGTCCCGCTACTTGGGAGTCTCGATAAGTGTCACCCCCAGTTTTTCAAATTAGGGTATTTTCGTCATTTTCAAGTTTTAAAATATTTTAGAAAATTTTATTTGATTTTATATGATTTTTAGGAATTTATTTGAGTCGGTTTGAATTTTATCCAATTCGGACCCAATTTGGAGACCCGGGTAGCCTGGACCCTAGTGGGACCCCCATACTAGCTGGGCTTAGCCCATGTACCATCCTAAATAGGCTAGAAATTATTAACCCTATTTTTCATGACTTAATTAGTCATTTAGAGGCTTAATTAGTTGTTTAGAATCAAACCAAATTGAACCGAACCAACCCAAACTTGAAATTTAAACCAAACTAAGGTAATTGGGTTGTGGGCTATTGGATCCCAACCCAATAGCCCACACTTGGAGTGGCCGGCCATGGCTATGAACCCTCCCCCCCCCCCTCTTTCCTTCATTACTTCCTAACTAAGTCTTCTTCCTCCTTCAAATTTCTTTTCTTTCTCCAAGTTCTCTCTCTCTCCAAGCTTTAGGTATGTCATAAACCCTTCATAAATTCTCCTTCCAATTTTTGTCATTCACAATAAGTGTAGAGAATTGAATTCTCTACACTTTGCCCCCATCTAGTAGGTTTTCCTTAGAATTTGGTTAAGTGGTTAATTAGAGGGGTTATTTGATAAATGGTATATATATATATGTATATGTATATATATATAGATATATATATAAATATGTGTTGTATTAGATATATATATAGGAATATATATGTATGTATGTATTTGTGTGGGTGTGTAAAGAGTGGTAGAGGAGAGGGAATGAGAGTGGTGGTGTGTGTGTGAGGTTGTGTGTGAGAGAGTGTGTTTAATGGTGTATATATATGTATAGATATATATATATATATATGTGTATGTATAGATATATATATGTAGGAATATATATGTATGTATGTATTTGTGTGGGTGTGTATATATGTATATGTGTGTAGGAGTATAGGTGTAGAGATATATGGATTTAGATAGATAGATAAATAGATAGATAGATATATAGATAGATATATATATATATATATATAAGTATATATGTATATGTATAGAGGGAGGAGAGAAGGAGATGTAGGCAGCAGCAGCAATGGCTGCTGGCAGCAGCAGCAGCAGCTTAGCACAGCAGCAGCAGCAGCTTAGCACAGCAGCAGCAGCAGCAGTTAGCAGTCCCAAACCCCCCCTAGCACATTACAAAACTCCTATTGATCCCCATTGTGACCCCCTAGTACCTAGGTTCTAGTATTATAAGTAGATATATATGTATAGATATATATATGTTGAGATAGAGAGGAATAGAGGAAGAGTTAGGATTTAGAAATGAGAAAAAAGAGTTAGGAGTAGAAGATTAGAGAAGGGAAAACTAGAGGAATAAGGAAAAGTGAAGAAGAATAGGGATGAGGAATAAGAAGAGGGATTAGGAAAGAAGAAGAAGATTAGAAGAGTTGAGATGAAGGAGAATAAGAATCGAGAACCAAGAGAGGGAAATAGAACGAGAGTAGAAAACGAGGGTTTTGTTAGAAATCGAGTTAGAGGGCGAATTTGAGCCCGGAGCATCGGATCGCGATGAACTTGGCATAGGCCTAGAAAATGTGATTTAGATTTTGCGGGTAAGCTCCCGGGTGGAAATCGGGGTCATAGGGCGCCGGTATCGCGCCGTATCAGTGCGTATCTCGAAATATTCGAGATTTCTGCAATGGGCCGTAAGGTGGACCAAACGTCCACTTTACTTAGGTATTTTGGTAGATAACGAACCTATAGGATAGTACCCTACTACCCTAGGGAGATCGGGTCAAAATAAGTAGCGTAGGTAGGCTATCTAGATTAGCGCCGAGGGTAGAATTTTACCCTTAAAAAGGGTAAATTAGGGAATTGGCCCACGGCCAAGAATTGAGTTTCCAAGTCCAAGATGGACTTGGATATGGATTGTATAGGTTGGTAAGGAGTAGGATTAGCTGTCTAAACCTAGTCTTGGACCCGGTTGACCACGGTTGACTTCTTGGACTAAAAGTCAACCATGGGTCAACACTTTACCCAATTTGGTCCCAAATTCCATCCAACTTGGACCGTTGACTAAAAGTCAACTATTAGTCACCAGTGACCTAGAGTTGACCTAGTGTTGACCTCGAGTTGACCAGAATTGACCCATTGACCAAAAGTCAACGGTAAGCTAATTTTCGACCTAGTTTGATTCGGATGGATTTCCAATGTCCTTCCATGACCAAGTATGACCCAACTAGACTTGTCTTGACCTCGTATGACTTTGTTAGGTCTAATATGACTTAGATTTACCCCGTACAATCTAGTTTGACCTTGTTTGACCTAGATTGACTTAGTTTGACGTGTCTTGACCTATTTTGACTCAGTATGACTTAATTTCACTTCCAAACCATTATATTGATACAGTATTCCATCTATAGGTCCTCGAGGCACTGATCTTGGACTCAGTCGACTTATCCATCACATTACAGGCGAGTACATTCTCTGATAATATTTCTGTTTTATGATATCGTCTTTGTTTCTAGTATTTAGTGCAGATTATCCTTGTTCTCTTGACACATTGTTCACACGGATTGATATTTGTCTGGATCCCGTCATAAGATGTTATTCCTCTTATATATGGTATACACTGGGCAAGTCTACATTGTTTATTGTTCATTGTATAGATACGATTCCTGCGAAGGCTAGCTACCCTCTCAGAGAATATGTATCATGACGTGTCATGACTGGATCCACTATATTGGTCAGGGATGGGGGTGTTAGCGTAGATATGTGATCAATACCCCACAGATATTGTATCATCATTGTATAGTGTTAATCATACACTCACGTATGATTAGCCAGGCCAAACATTGTATCAAGTTCTAAGCCGGTCACATGTTGAAACTAGTGCTAAACTCACATAGATATAGTTCCAGATTCTTGTACATGATTTATACTGTTTTTCCCTGTTCTTACATTCAGATTACAGTCTTGATATGCCTTACCATGATTCATGTACACATTATTTATCTCGTAGATTCTCTCTATTTACTGCTACATTTTCAATATCGTCTAACTAGAACTGTTATGGAGGTTTGTGCTCGTTCCATCCTGACTGGATATGTTGACAAATTTTACAGATAGTGGCGAGGAGGATTGTCCTACCTACTACGGTCCGGTTGACGTAGTGGACATAGACTTGGAGACCTTGGTTCAGCAGGGCTTAGCTCCGCCCGACGAGCCTTTAGCTTAGTTTAGTTAGGTTAGACATTTTGGACTGGACCTTGTCTCCAGCTTGCTACTTGTTATTTTATTATATTCTGGGACTGTATTAGAGACTTGGACTGTATATATTCTTGTGTTGGACTTGACAGGTTATATATTATTTTATCGTCTTGTTGTCTTTTCATTTCAGTCTTACTTTGTTATCTTAGAGTCGTGATTGAGTACTCGTATATATATTCATTGCTTGTCCTCCGTTCGGAGTTGACCATGGACTTGACAGGTTTTTGTTATATATATAAACTGTTTAGAAGTAGAAAATCCACAGCGTTCCATGCCGATTTTTCGGTGAGGGCTGGGCGTTGTCGCGTCACGTGCCCTTTTAGCGGGTGCGGGTCGTGACAATAAGGAAGTCCACGCGACTGGTTGTCACCGAGATTGGTCCCGCTACTTGGGAGTCTCGATAGAAAGTTGAAAAGCATGGTCATGATTAAGGAAGGACTTGGTAGATCGAGTTAAGTCTTGTATGGTCATTGGACAACTTGCGCGCAAGGGGAATTCCTCGAACAATCCCGGGACACCGGGTTCATGTCAGCCTAGAAGGAAGAGCAGATATTGTACGACCTTCATCGACGGTACGACTCGATTGAAGTAAACCGTTACAATATAGGTTGCAGGTCATTCGGTGGGAGCTCGTACCTCGCATAAGAATGGTCACCATATGCAAAGATCCAGTATAGCTTGACATTGCTAGTGACCACTCATATAGATGTGTCGGCATAAGAGCGGCTATCTACGTGTATGCCTTTGGATTGCGTCGAGTACTAGCAAGTTATGTGTTGGGTTAACAAGGTATACTTATAGCAAGCGCAAACCTTGAATTGGTGCGGGTTAGGTGTGCATGGTTGCAACACTATTCTGGAACCTAAGATTTGGCTATAGCAAGGACAAGTTCTTCGACATGAATGTGGCATCATCATCGAATCGTCTCGAGTTAAGTCAGGAAGGGCCGTAAGGCAAGTTGGTTAAGTCTGGTTGATCCTTGGGAGGCACGGCCTCGATCTTAAGGCACGATCAAAGTCTATTGACACGACCAGCATGAGTCGTCTCCTTGACGTCGTTGGCACAAGAATGGTCTAGATGTACATAAAACAAGTAAAAGTCTTGGCACGGCCGAGTTTGCATAAGTTTCTACTTGGCGAGGCACTTTCTCGAATATATTGAAGCCACAAATAAAGTATAGCACGACCCTGTCGTTGCGTTGCCAATTATAGGCCAAGGTGTCTCTGTCCTAAAATTGATCCTAAGACAAGACTAGAAAGACAATCAAAAAGGGAATTAAGCTGCACAAAGTAAATTAACGTGTCGGTTTTGTATGGGTGGACGAGGAGTTCACTCCACCAGTATAGTTGAGTAGTGACACCCACACAGTTTCCATTTGCCGGCACAGGTAGAGGCCCGATGGCGCAGAGCTCGCTTGGATGCTGTCACGACCCGCACCCTAGAGTTAGGGCACGAGAACGTAACAACGCCCAGCCTATGCCGCAGTGTCGGCGGTAGAACGCTGTCCTAGGTCTCAATGCATCTAACAGTATAAGACTAAACAATTTATACTCCCCGAATGGGGGTGACATAGCATAATGTAAACTCAATCACATCTAAGGTAGAGCATAAAGGAAGATAGATAAAACATGAAATCAAAAAGAGATACAACAGATAGAAGTCTAAGTGTCTAAGATACAAACTCAGAATACATCTCAAAACCCAAATACAGTAATCCATAAATACAACTCAAGATGACTGAAAATAAACTATAAGCAAAAACCCTAGCTATCTATGCAACCTCTACTGTCTCCTCTAGGCTAGCAGACAACCTCCAGGCTATCTGTAAAATTTATCAACAGGTCCAGTCAGGACTGGAGCGAGCACAAAATATCTCACGCAGTTCATAACGAGTTAGGAAATATAAAGCATGCAATGGAGTAAAGTACATGAAACGCTGAAAGAAGAAGATATATAAAAAACAGTAGAGATTTGATAACAGGAAATATCTAAATATGATAAGTAAGACTGTAAGGAACATGTGATTTAGAGCACAATATGGTTATGTAAACGGGTTAGGTTATACAATAAAATGGGACTCCTTTGTACGTGGGTGTACAATGGACATATACAATTTCTTATACAATACGATTGATCACATAACCATCTCTACTCTCCCTCCCCAATCAATACACAAGGATCCAATTCAGTTACGTTAACTTATACAATGACTTGTACAATGGCTTGTACAATGGCTTGTACAATGGCTCAATGTGATACTGAGAGTACAATATGCACAATGAGTGTACAATGATAAGGGTATTCAATAAATACAACATGTAAGTGAAACGCACATCACAATATGTACTTAGTGAATACAAGGAGATAACATCTCAGAAGAAGATCCATATAGTACCAATCCGTGATAATGAATCGTGTCAGCATCAAGTACAGTAATCTAGAGCAAGAATGTAAATCCATACAAGTATAAAACGGTCAGAGAATGTACTCGCCTGATAGCCTGAGTGTCTGAAGAGAATATACTGTCCGAGGAGTGGTATCTGTCTCATATAGAACAGTACAAGTCACTATGAGTCCAAAATGATAATAAGATATATTATAATGCATTTTAAATGAATTTAGGTCAATCTAGGTCAAATCTAAGTCAAACCTAAGTCACACCAAGCTAAACTAGGTCATACTAGGTCATACTGGGTCATACTAGGACAACCAAGGTCAAACAAGGTCATAGGAAATCAATCCAAGTCAAACTAGGTCAATCGGGGTCAAAGGTTGACTTACAGTTGACTTTTGGTCAAAAAGTCAACTCTGGTCAACTGTACTAGTCAAACTAGGTCAAACTAGGTCATGTCCTAACCTAGTAAGTCTTACTAGGCCTAACCAAGACTATCCTAGCAAGCACACATCAATACAAGGCTATATAAGCCAACTTACACCCAACTCTATATAGCATGCAATTATTCAATACTCAAATAGGCAAGAATTCACATTGGATATACACTAGGTAATCTATTACTTTAAGCTATATATGTCTACACATATATACACATGCATATATTGGTATTCAACATTAGGTCTATAATCATGGCATTTCAAATGGTTATATAAACTTATATATTACAACACAATATGTTAACATATATATAATATACATACATAGCTAAGTTAACTATATTCATAAATACTTATTTAAGAGGCTATGTGTGTGTATGTGAACATGGCAAAGGGTCAAGTGAGGGTTAAATGGACATACATAGTGTATACATATCAAAGAGTGTCAAAGTGTAAGTGAACAATATGTCAAGTGTGATAGTGTCAACATAGTGTAAGGGGTACATGAGGTAATATATGATTTATGTTAACATAGAATATTACATCACATTAACTTGTATATTGCATACATTACATCTATTATTACATTACATTCATGCTTGCATTAATTCATCATTCATTTATTCTCTTGCACTACTATATACACCATACATTACATACTATGGAACCTACATATTCATTACAAGCCATACTTATACATGCTTACATTAGATAGGATACTTACACCTCATACATCATTTATTTAACCATTTACTCATGCTTGCATTCTTTATTTAGTTACATAATGTATATATATTAACATGGGTTAAAATCAAATAGAACATTATATTACACACAAGGGTGCACAAAATGCATATGCCGAATAGTAACTCCTACTAATAATCAATACTGTACCAACTCAGCATGAATTAAATTCTAGGATTAAAGTATGTTATAGATCTATGTGTTAGCTTTCCGAAACTTCAAACGGATCGAGTTTTCGTTTCCAGAAACTCCCGGAATCGCGAAAACACCGAGAACGCGTTTGTCTTTCGTACAGCTGACACTCAAATAATTCTCCAGAAAGTTACAGAAAGAATTAGGCCTATTAATACATGTTTTTGGAAAGCTAACTTCAATACGCTTCTTTTAAAAAAATGGGAGATTAAACCGAGCTTTGAGCTAGAAGTTATGACATTTCTAAGTTAGGGCTGAAATTAAAAACGTGGATAAAAATTATGACGGATTTAGATAATTTGAGCCAAAAGAATACACAATATATATCCTAATTATCCACAATAATAATAGCAATAATAATATAAGGAGCCACACTCACAAACTTGATTATATAATCATCATGAACCATTTATTACATATATAAATATAGATACACTCTCATTACAATATATATATATATATATATATATATATATATATATATATATATATATATATATATATATATATATATATATATATATATGTAACATGAACACATCCACAACACAAATGACACTCCTATGACCTCCAAATGGACACAAAATTGTCACAAATGGAGATACAACCTTTGGGATCATTCCTATGGGTTTAAAATAGACCTATATGCATAAGAAAATGAAAAGGAGAAGGGATTTATACCTCCCGATAGATCGAATCGAAGAAAAGCCTTCCCGGAGCGACACTGACACGTAGAGATTCCAAAAGGACACGAACGAGCTCCGAATCCTCCCAAACTTGGGTAGCTTCCTCCTTGGCTAGAATGGAGAAGGAAAGAAGAAGATTTGGTGGCGAAATGGAAGGATTTGGTGGAGAAATTGCTAGGGATTGCTCTCTAGGAATTTGGGAAAGAACAAGAGAGAGAGAGTGTGGATGAGAATAATGAATGAACTTGAGCCTATCCTCTCCCAAAGTGGCTGGTCATATGGGCTATTTGTCCTATTAGGAAAAGTCCAAAAGCCCCTACTAACCTATTCTATGAGTATTAGGAAAGGGCTAATTGGTTGGGGCTAAATTAGTCATTCTAAAGTCTCTAATCACACTAACCTTATCCATAATAATTAGTCTAACCTCTAACTAAAATATTTCTATCATATGGACTAAAATTAATATCATGTGGGCCATGCCTAACTAGTGTGTGGGTTCCACTAGAGTCAACTACCCCCGGGTCACCGTTTCAAGTCGGATTGAGTTGAAATTCGAACCCGACTCAAATAACCCCAAAACAATATCATAAATAATAAAATAATATCAAAATAATTCAAAGAGGTCAAATACAAAAATATTCTTAGGCCAAAAATGACATTAAAATATCATAATCACATGGTTAGGCTCTAGGTCAAACAGTCTCTAGGGTTTCACTAGCAAAACGTCAAAACCACAAGTCATTGATTTAAATAATTTTAAAAATGGTTTAAAATTACCAAAAATCATATCATGAATTAAATATCATTATTAAAATAATTATAAACATGAAATTTCAAAATTACCCACATTCGAAAAACTGGGTGCTACAACTCTACCCACCTTAGAAAAATTTCGTCCTCGAAATTAAAAGGTCCATACTCCCTCTAGGTCAAACCCCCACAATCAAAGTCCCAGAACTTAAACAAATCATACCATCAAAAGGACGGCATACAGGGTCATAGCATACGGTGACAGTGAAGTCTCATCTAGGTATACTAGTCATGCTAATCAAATCGGTTATAGGGTATCAAAACACACAAGCAATCCAGGGTGCTAAACGAGAAAAGATACAGAAATATCAAATCATCAAAACTGTAAGACAATCTACCATCCTATGTGAAAACTGGTACTCATCAAAAAAATAAATAAAGAAAGGTAACTACCAATCATCTAAAAGGGGTACTATCCCAAGAAAATAAAAATCACAAGTTTAATTAACGAAAGTCGATTACATTGAAATCCAATCACAATATATATATAGAGAGCGTTAGAGAGGAAAAAGCTAGCATTATGTGTATGGGGACATGTTCATATGGTTAGATAGTAGGCATGTGTGTACGTGAATATACATGAAAATGTATATGAGGATTGTGTTTCAATTCAACGGCTATCAAGTTACACTAATCATGGCATATTGGTTAAACAATCTACAATACGCAACTTATTTAATCATAACCTGCATAGCTAAATATATATATAAAAAGGTAGAGACTTAGTTATGTATTTATATATATTATAACATGTATGCCTAAGCTCTATATATATCTATCTAGATATACAATCATAACATAGAGGGGAAGGGTTTGGTTAAAAGACAGTATATACTATGTTAGAGTGTGTGTGTGTCCTTGTACAGGGTTATAACTTAGTATTGAAAGGTTAAACCCAGTTTTAGTTCAACGTTTACATATAAAATCTGAAAACAAGCTAACATTTAAACCAGTGCAATATTAACATAATGCAATTTCAAAATTTAGGGGTTGAAACATCACGACTAATCTCAATGCTCCCAATACATCCTAACATGATAGAAATAAAACCCTAACATATTACCAATACATTTATCTACGCATACAGTTCGATATTACATGTTAAATCTGAAATTTAACTAAACATGGAAATCAATGTAAAAATGTTAACATGTAACTAGTTTTCAAGATTTTGGAGAAATTTGAACATTAAAACCAACTCAATGTTTATCACAAACTAACATGTAAGAATATGAAACCTAACATTATATCCCTACATACAACAATGTACACAGCTTTAAATATTATATTAAAGAAAATAAAACAACAATTTAAACTAAACATTTGGAATTCAGTATTAAGGGTTAATATGCACACAGTCTCAGATTTTTCAAATTTAACACAAAACTCAACTAATTTTTTTTTTGAATGACTGAACAAAAGTAGAGAAAACATGTTCAAAAAAATTAAGGTGCAATCTGATAATCATATGCGTCTATCCAAAATCATGGTACTCTAAATCCTCGTCATACTAGTAAGCAAGGCTACGATAATCACAGAGCCCTTGACTTATGCACATATCTCTAGAATCATGGTATTTAACATTTTTGCGGTGCCGCTAGCTTGGCTGCGAAAACCTTAAATTCCCACACCCGAGAAATATATCCAGAGTCAGACTATATGTCCTCACCATACTGGCTAATGCGACTATAGAAGACTAGATTCCATAACATAGATGACCTAGCCCATATAATTTTATCTTGCCAAAAATTAAATTAAATCAACAATGAATACCCAAAAATTAAATCAATTTATCAACGAACACCAAAATTCAAAAATGAACAAAAATCTATCAAAATACAAACTCGGATGCAATAGCTATCATCAAAATTCAAATTCGACAATCATCCATCAAAATCAATAAATACAAGCTATCAGTCTCTTATGGTCATGAACAAGCCTAGTGTCTCAATCTCAAGCAAGTAAGTAAATGTTGCAAGATGTTAGATCATCAGACATACAAAGTGAGGCATCCCAAAACATTATATATTCAGATGATCATGAAGCTAGTTATACAAAACGTGAAGACTAGCAAGAGTTTCCATCATATATGATCAACCCTAGGATTTGTCAATCATGTTACAGTCCGTAGGCAGACAGTAAGTAAAGTTGCAAACGAGCTAACACTTGCTCGGCGGCTAAACGTCTCAAAAGAATATTTTTACAAAGGAGTGGGGGAGCAAAATAAGAACCCACTCGTTGCCAGGGTTGCGCCTAGTGGTCACCATCTGGCTGGAAGGCATGGAGATCCTCGGGAGCTACTCCGACATCTGGCCTTACAAAACCAGCTGGGTCAGACCCCAGAAAGAGCAAGTGCCACAAGGGAGGCTTCACTTAAGAACTAAAACCAGCATATTAGCACATGATACATAAAGGATAACGAAAGACATGAGTTAGAGAAAGTACGGTGATAAACGATAAGATGACTAACGGACTATTCCGGTAACCAAGTTACAACCCGTAAACCAAACAAGGACCGGGGTTGTAACCCTTCACCTGAATAGAACTTAGTCTCTAACCAATTATCGATAAAGTAAAGCAAAAACAAGCATGACCTGAGATCGCCATGTACTGGATCTAGGCAAGACTAGACAAGATAGGACTCCATCCATCATTCACGGCCAAGCAAAGAGTACGGCTTGATACTTTAACTAACTAGGGTTATCACAAGCTTAGTTACTAACAAGATGCATCGAGATGTTCCAACAGCCACAAGCCCTGCAGTCTTAATCCAGGTTATTCGATCACAAGTTGAGAGAGTTGGATTAGGTGACTTAGAGGTGCAACACATGACAGTGTGCTGGAAATGTGCCCTACTCGACGGCAGGTTACAAGTCCAATTAAAAGCGTCCAGATAACGGGACTGCCTGTAGCTGAGAAATCTCTTCATGAACTACTTGATCACTCTAGTCATTATCCTAGTCAGATTCAGTATGAATCCCTGACCGTAGAAATCAGGAATTCATATCCTAGACATGATGCAAGACGAGACATGTAGCTTATACAAGCACAAACACCCACGGTGCCAAGACAAGATTTACTTAGCAAGGCATATCGAGATTATCATGTTAGGTTACTTTATCAAGTCAAGAGTGCATCACAACGAACCACCATCAAGAATTATCATGTCAAGTTACTTGTCAAGAGTGCACCACGACGGATCACTATCAAGAATTATCTTGTTACTTGATACTTGTTAAGAGTGCGCCTTAACAGGCCACTATCGTGTTCTATCCTTACATTATCATGAATGAGAGAAACTTGCATAAAATAACTAATAACATATTCTTGAAGCCAAGAAAAAGATCTACAACTTTCATGTTTTGAGTTTTTCAAGATTTTAGCTACAAAATAGCCCAAACGGGCAAAAACAGTCATTTGGAGTGACCTGTGCGGAAGTTGCGCGGGCAAAATCGTCAACGGCGCACGTTGCGCGCAAGCATGGCGCACATTGTGCGGCAGAAAACCGTGCGGGGCGCGCGGCCGCGCAAGTTGTGAATTACGCGCGGGCAAAATCGTCCACGGCGCACGTTGCTCGCAAGCGCGACGCGTGGCAGAGAAGTGCGCGGGGGCACGGCGCGCAAGTTGTGCATTACGCGAGGGCAAAATCGCCCACGGCGCACGTTGCGCGCAAGCGCGACGCGCGGGCGCGCGGCGCGCAAGTTGCGCATTGCGCATGGGCAAAATCGCCCACGGCGCACGTTGCGCGCAAGTGCGATGCGCGGGCGCGCGGCAGAGAAGTGCGCGCAGCCGCGCAAGTTGTGCATTGCGTGCGGGCAAAATCGCCCACAGCGCATATTGCGCGCAAGCACGGCGTGCGGGCGCGCGGCAGCGAAGACACTGCACGTGGCACTGTTCATCGTCCCGACAACACCAAAAGGTGTGGAGAACCCATGAACTCAAAAATGGCATAACTTTCTCATACGAAGTCGAAATCAAGCGGTTCAAAAGCCAAAATTGGATAGAATTGAATTTCCTACAACATGGAACCATTAGAATTCGAAAATATCCAAGTTTCAAAGGTCAAAACCAAGAAAAATGGAAAAGTTACAAACTTAGATCTACAATAATCCATTCATCAAATCCAAAAATGCCAAGTTCTAAAGAGGCTTAGAATCAAGTAAGGAAGAGAATGGAACAATAAAACTTGAGATCCATCATGAAACAAGTTGCACTTGCCTAGGCTTGGTAGGTGGAAGGAGTAAATGAAGAAGATGAAGAAGTAAATACAAATAATGGTGGACAGAGAAGGAGTTGACTTATATAGCAACCCCTCTCATCTCAACCCAAAATAAACCAAACCAAGCCAAGCCAAGTCATGTTGAACCAAGTTGAACCGATCAAGCCAAGATTTAAACCAAGGCTAAGCTAAGCTAGGAAAGTCAAAATACGGGCCACCTGACAATTGTCAGAAATTCGTATACGTATCCTGAAAAATACGTATAACGGGAAACGGGAGTGACAACTCTACCCACCTTAAAAGAATTCCGTCATCGGAATTTAATCAAGAGGCTAGAGGTGTCGGGACAAGCTATATTAATCATAAGCAAGCTATGACTAGCAGTCAATCAAGCAATCATTCATGCAAGTAAGGAATTAAAAAGCATAAGGCATAAGGAAAATATTATACCTAATGAGTCAAACAAGTGTGGATATCGCGAGCGAATATCATCCTCACGCTCCCATGTTGACTCACCTAAAGAGTGGTGACCCCAAGCAACACGGACTAAACTAATAATCTTGTTCTTGAGTACCTTCTCTCTTCGGTCCAATATGGATACGGGCCTTTCCTCATACGAAAGGTTGGTACCAACAACCAATTCCCAATGATCAAGTACATGACTCAGATCCGGGATATACCGTCGTAATTGGGATACATGGAAGACATCATGCACCTCACATAATGACGGCGGAAGAGCGAGACGATAGGACACATCACCTACTCGCTCTAGAATGTCGAACGGCCCTATATACCTAGGACTAAGCTTTCTCCGTACGCCGAATCAAATGACGCCACGGGTAGGCGAGATCCTAAGGAACACATGGTCGCCGACAGAAAACTCAAGGGGACGCCGATGAGAATCGGCCCAATGGCGCTGGCGATCTTGGGCAACTCGAAGATGATCTCTGACTTGTCTGACCACCTCAATTGTCTGCATAATCATCTCTGGACCAAGCATCTGTCTCTCGCCGACATCATCCCAAGCTAAAGGTGATATGCACTTCCTGCCATACAGCGCTTCAAAGGGTGCCATCTGGATACTGGCCTAGAAACTGTTGTTATAGGAAAACTCCACGAGATGCAGGTGATCTTCCCACAAACTATCGAATTCGAGTGTATATGAACGCAACATATCTTCAAGAGTCTGAATCATGCGCTCTGACTGACCATCTGTCTGCGGATGATAAGCTGAGCTGAACTTGAGACGAGTCCCCAAGCTCTCTTGAAGACTCCACCAAAAGGGCGATATAAATCTTGAATCTATGTCGGACACGATACTGACTGGCACTCTGTGCAATCTGACTATCTGTCTGAGGTACATCTCTGTAAGCTAATCCGTCGACTGACCAACTCTGAAGGGGAGCAAATGAGCTACCTTCGTGAGACGATCAACTATAACCCAGATAGCATCTCTTCCAGCTGGGGATTTAGGAAACCCAGTTACAAAATCCATGGTAATGTGCTCCCATTTCCATTCTGGGATCGGTAAAGGTTGAAGAAGTCCAGCTGGTCTCTGATGTTCAGCTTTAACTTGCTGGCAAACTAAACAACGAGAGACAAACCGGGCTATCTCCCTTTTCATGCCATTCCACCAGAAATGCTGGAAAATATTACGATACATCTTCGTACCGCCGAGGTGGATTGAATAGTGAGAAATGTGAGCCTCTGCCATGATCTCTTGCCTGATATCACCACTGGGTACACAAAGATGTCTTCCATGTCGGAGTGTACCATCTTCATGAATATATAACTCTGGTCTTCGTCCTGCTTCACACTCTTCTCTAAGCCGCTGAAGCTTAGAATCTGCTGATTGTGTCATCTTGATCCTCTCAACTATGCTGGACTGAACTTGCATGCTGGCCATCAATGCCACATTGGTAGGAAGAACTACTTATATTCCCATCTTCTGAAGATCTGCTAATAACTCTGGCTGTGCTGTCAGGAAATAGACTCCGGCTCTTCTGCTCAATGCATCTGCAACAACGTTGGCCTTCCCAAGATGATACTGTAAGTTGATGTCATAATCCATAAGTAGCTCTAGCCATCTTCTCTAACACATGTTAAGATCCTTCTGGGTAAACACATACTTAAGACTCTTGTGGTTGGTAAAAATCTCCATCCGATCCCCATACAAATAATGCCTCCACAACTTGAGTGCGAAAACCACCGCTGTTAATTCCAAGTCATGGGTTGGGTAGTTCCTTTCATGATCACTAAGCTGACGTGACGCATAAGCTACTACCTTACCATGCTGCATCAAGACGCATCCCAATCCTTTGCCGAAAGCATCACAATAAACTGAAAATCCTCCAGTTCCATCTTGTCACGACCCGTTACCCAAATTGTTGGGCCGGGCCGGGCCGAGCCATGTCCAGCCTACGCTTGTTAAAGCGTAGTAAGCTGTTCTAAGAATAGACAATAAAGGATCTAAGCTACTAACAGTTTAAAATCACATTTAAGGTTCATCACAACACAGCATCTATAAGCGAAGGTAAACAAGTACAGACTTAATAATACATAACCAAACTATCAAACTGGAGACAAAGTCCAGTATCCAAATATAAGAAGAGAACAAAGTCTCAGTCTCAAAACACATAAAAATAACTAAGCAAGGTTCCCCGCTGGGGCCTCTTCTGGAGCTAAGATCAGGTCCTCAAAATCAGTGCCATAATATGTAACACATAGCATTTCCTCCTCGAAAAGTATACCTACAACGTTATCCTGTCAGGACGGGAGCAAGTACAACCTCTACAACTAAAGTACTGAATATATAATGAAAGAGATGTACAACAAGAAACATGGTGTGATAAGTCTATAAAACAGGAAATACTGGAAACATGGCCTCATGGTACAACTGGGATCACAGTATCATAGTAACATAGGGAACATGGCATATCTTGATTTATTCAGTTTTAAATACATTTCATCATGGCAATACATATTCATTTTAAAGTTTAAAACTGTAGTAGGTGAGTGATCAATCAATAGGTAAAATAGGATATACAGTGGTACATATCAATTTTCTGAAGCGTACATACGTACCCTTAACGGCATCGGTGTATGTCTATACACAAATGCGGGACCAGACATACGACACAGATACATATAGAATGTAATGGTGCTTGGTAAATACATACGGAGAAGGGGGTCATGATCACGTACACTACTAACAGTTTTCCTTTAACCCGTTTTTATTAACATATGAGTGATACGAGAATAGTATAAAACATGTGAAAGATACTGGGAGCAGTATAGGCATGACAGGTACTGGAAGCAGTATAAAACATGTGAATACTCAGAGCAGTATAAAGTGTAGTGAAACATGTACTGAGAACCAGTAAGAAGCATGTAAAGATATAAGAACTGTCCTAAGCATGGCAGGTACTGTAAGTAATACAACATGTGAAGATTTAACTTGCGACCTCAAGGATCAGTATTTTAACAGGGCTAATACATGTTCTAGCATTAAAAGACAGTAAATGAGTTTGTAGATGTACTTGCCTTGAGCAAAGTAAGAATACTAGTACGAAGATATAGATGTCCGGTGTCCTGTCAATAATGATATACAAACTCAGTTCTAAGCTATGTTCAATATTATACTAGTGGTGTGACACAACTCCTAACTGGATACTAGCCAAGTGGAGACCTAACATAAAAGTCTAATGTGGAGTGACACTATATCCAAACTAATTTTTTAGGGCCTTTACACTAGTGTAGGGTGAGGTCCAATACTACAATAACCCAATACAACACAAAATATTGAAAGTCGTAACTACTCAATAAATAAATCAGACTGTACCCTATGTTCCAACAATTTTTGAGATAGACAAAAAGCTTAAATATACATAAAATAAAGTACCAAAATGATCCTTGTTAATTTTAGAAATTTATACTAATTTTTTTGGGATTTATAAACCTTCATAAATATTTATTAAAAATCAACAAACACATGCATCTGAAAATGAGTTCTGTTTTTCCATTTTTATAAAATACCAAAAGTACATATTAAATACTGAAAAAATTATAATAAATTAGCTAAATTAACATAGTATTTAAATAAAAATTTTCCCAAATTTTTACAGAAATTAAAATATATATAAAAATTCAAAAATAGAAAGTAAATTTCTGGAATAATAATTAATTACCAATTAAGTATAATTCATAAGCAAAATCTACAGATGTTGTCGGATGATAAAATAAATATCGCCAACGTGTCCAGAACGGTCAAATTAGCTAGGATAGCCTACCCATAAGTCCAATTTAGACACAGGGGCAAAACAATAATTTTGGGCCAAAATGATGTCCGCCGTTGGACACACTTTGCACCGAAAAACTTGTCAGAATAGAAGTCTACAAAACCTAGAAAATTATATATCCACGAATCCAGAATGATAATACGAACCCAATGGTATATCCGAAATAGGATTTCGATGTGCCGATCTCAAAATGACACGTTGACGCGGACATTTGGAATCCAGTTTGCACCGAAATGCGTGCCGGAGCAAATGTCTTCAAAATTCAGTAAATTATATGTCAACGAGTCCAGAATGACGATACGAACTCAACGGTATATTCGGAATTGGATTCCGATGAGCCGATCTCAAAGTGACCCATTGATTCGAAAAGTGGGACCCGTTTTGCACCAAAATGCGTGCCAGGGCCCACGTTCTCCAAATCAAGCAAACTTTATATGAAAACATGCCAGAACGATGCCACGAGTCTATGATGGTGTCAGAAATTGAATCTGGAGTCCCGGGTTCAAAAATAGAATTGTACAAATACAAATTAAAGAATTCGGACGGCCAACTTTGGCGTCGAATTCGACCAATCAAACGTGCTTATAATGAAACGAAACTTAAAGGAGGCAGAAAGAGGGAGGACGATGGTGAGGGTGGTGGAGTTCACAGTGGTGTTGGTGTTGGTGTAGCCGAGTGAGAGGGAGAGAGAGTAAGAGATTTGTGTGTGTGTGTGTGTTAGTGTAATATCAAATAGAAAGAGAGAGACAGAGAGAATAGATATTTGAAAAAGAGAGAGAGGGATGTCGGTTTAGAGGGGGGGTGCTCCTGCTGTGAGGTGGAGGGGGTGAGGTGGTGTTTGTAATGGTGATGTAAGAGAGAGAGAGTATATATATATATATATATATATATATATATATATATATATATATATATATTTTATATATATATATATATATATATATATATATATATATATATATATATATATATATATGAGATATTTAATAAAGTAGAGAGAGGAGATATTTTTAAATAGGAAAAAAAGGAAAAATTAAGTGGGGTACTTGGATAGTCATGAGAGGACAACGTGGAGCTTGGGTTCGGGTTCGGTCGAGCCGGGTCGGGCCAAAATCGGACAGGGGGCAATATTCGAATTAAAATAGGTATTTATAATCATGGGTAAATAAATAATATGCGGGGACTCCAATAAATGGGACACAAGCGTCATGTGGGTAGTAGGCTTCGTGTGGGCCACGTCCATACTTTGGGTCGACTAGGTTGGATCGATGTCGGGTCCCAAAATTAAATTGAAAAATAAATCAGGTTTCACGGTAGAAAATAAATCGGCCTAAATTGACCCGGAAGTTGTGCAAAAAAAATGAAGCACAAAATGGAGTGTCTGAGTGGGACACGAAGGTCATGGATAAAGAGCGTCTCGAGTAGATCATTCATGAGGAGTTGGTTCTGGGAAAACGATTGGTCTGGTGCTCCTAAATTAAAAGTCACGGTGACGTGCAAACGAAGATCAAATATAAAAGTGGGAATAATTATTCAATGATTAATTGGTCTAAGTTGACCCAAAGTTGCGCGATACAAAAAAAGCACAAGATAACAAGTTCTGTAACGCCCCAGTCCCAAAATACTTGGGACTAGATACGTATCATGCCAGCTGTATACATACGAGTAATATACGGCTCGTATGTATACATAAGCTGTAAATGTAGAAAGCCAAGACACTAAATCTCATCCACAAAGATAAATAATAATATAAAGCAACTTTGAGTTTGTCATGTACACAATAGTTGGGCGGAGACAAAG
Source organism: Iris pallida (assembly GCA_029216955.1). Classification (NCBI taxonomy): domain Eukaryota; kingdom Viridiplantae; phylum Streptophyta; class Magnoliopsida; order Asparagales; family Iridaceae; genus Iris; species Iris pallida. Next base: position 4,899,967 of record JANAVB010008399.1, read on the forward strand.
TCCACTACCAACCAAATTAAATATGGAAAATATACAAGGAAAGAGTTTAGCAAGCGAGAGCAAGTGACGTGTCCAAGAACAATCATCACGGAGGATAGAGCGCAAGTCGTGGCCTTAGCTAGAGCACCTGCAAGAAATCACGAACACACACCTGGGGAAAAACTAGGTCCTCAGAGGGACGTAACAAGACACATAATATCATGCCAATAAACTGAATAATAAAAGCTCAACAGAAAAGTATGCATGAGTAAAGGTTCCTAACCATTCTATGTGACATGCATTTTGAGGACAATGTTCTACGCAGGGGCTGTAACGGATTCACGCAAGCAAGTAATAGAGAGTGGCCAGCAAGTAGCGCTCATCCGAGACGCTATCGACCTGGACAGAAGGTAGTGCTCATGAGAGTCACCCTCGGCCCAAAATGTGTGTAAAAATAAAATGTAGCCCCTACGCTAATAACTATTGTCACGACCCGCTCCCAATTTTGGGATACGAGTACGTGGCCAAGTCCAGCCTACGCCGCAGCATCGGCGGTAGTACGCTGTCTATGATAACAATGGTCCACAACAAGCACAACACGCATATACATCATCCACAACAAAGCCAGCAAAAATCACTAAAATATCCAATAGTCTCAATATTATAAATAGGAAAAATCTACTACAACTCAGAAAGTCTCGGGAACAAACCTGGATAGCAGAAAATAAAATAGACAACTAAACTCCATAACTATAACTACTAACTAATGCGAATCCATAAGGAAGAAAATATGCTAATTCGCATCAGTGCTGGAACCGGGTACGCCAGTGACATCAGTGTCGCCAACATACTCACCGTAGACCTCGGGGCAAATCTCTTCGTCTAAAGCTGAAAAATAGTTATCCAGTCAGGATTGGAGCAAGATCACCATAACACTACATTACACAATATCGTATACAAGCATGAAGGAAAGATAAAAGGAATTTAACTGAAGATAAGTATAGGCATGACATTGTATGATAAGAAAGTACCTTTGAGACGTGATAACAATATGAAGGTAGACTTTGACATACCACTAAGACATGATGACAATAAGAAGGTAAACTTGACGAAAGAAGAACAATAGACGACATGGCAACAATAATTAAGTCACGTGTACTGTGTGTTTTAGAATACCAACTTTCAGCATGTAGACGGCTTGGGATATCCGTCAGTCATACGTGTGGTGCATGACTGATATTATGCAATCAATGTATAGGGGGTCTGTATTCAATTCGTTGACCACATGCTTACTTGTTGTATTCCCCCGCCCGACTCACTCATAATACATGTCCACTACGATAAACATTAGCAATACGATAAACTGTAAACAATAGGAAACAATGAGTAAAAGATGAACATGTATATATCCTAACGATTCTAACTCTCGTGCACAATATTAATCATGAGCAATGACAATCATGAACCAAAGGTAAGTAATAGTGAAACGACGACACGAAGATACATGCAGCATAAAATAAAGGAAACATAGGTCATAGTGATACTTGCCTGCTCTGATAGATGATAAAGTCACAAGTCAAGATGTCGTAGTCCGATCTACCCCGTCACATAAAAACCACAAGTTAGATCAACGATTCCCACTCTAAAAATCCTAGAAAGTGGCTAATGGTTTAAACTAATTAATACTATTTTAATCCTGGAATAAATCATCTAAAATCCTATTTTAACCTATTTAATTCCGAAATAATAATCTACACACAAAAATTTGGCCAAGGAAATTTACGGTTCCAAATTCGGGACTCGTGACACGCGAACCGAGACATACTGTTGACTTAATAGTCAAACATTATGAATTCAAAGTCTGAGTGTGCAACATGATAGATTTCAGCGCCATGAGTGCACTGGAATCGACCGTGCCGCAAAATCACGCTTTGGTCAAAAGTTATCGCCATTATGGCTAACTATGACCAAATCGATGAACCGTTGACCAAATCTGACTTCTATAAACAAAATAAAATACTAGATGAAACTCTGAATTTCTGGAAAAATTATATGTTTTAGGGCTTGGTGTCAGCTTTCCAAAACTTTAAACGGATCACGAAACGGAGTTCGGGATCGCTCGGAATCTCGAAAACCGTGCGACGTGTAAATTTTTGAACAACCGACACTCAAATAATTATTCAGAAATTCGAGATCAAAATACCAGAAAATAAATTATATAATCAGAAACCTAACCTCAATACGCTTCCAACAAAAAAAACGGCGCGCAAAAAGGATGTCTAGATCAACGGCAATCCCCCCGCGAAGTCGAAGAACTCCAATCAAACTCTCCACAAAAAGCTGCTGAATAAATAGGGTTTTAGAATAACCTAATACACTATTAATATATATATAGTGGTGAGAGGAGTCGGTGGCTGCGGCTTAAACGTCTGGGCGGGACACGTGTCGCCATCACGTGCCTCCCGCCCAGATCCTGTGGTTGGGAAGTAGCCGGCTTGGGCTCGGCTAATCCGAGTCTGACTCGGATTATAAGAGTGGCTCGGAGACCGAGCGCACCCGCCCCCCTATCACTGCCATGTGGGGCCCGCCCACTCCGCGTCAGTGGCTGACGGGTGGGCCCCCCCCCGCTGACTGTGCATAATAAATTAGAAAATAGGTTTTTAAATTACAGAAAAATAAATAAAAATTCAGAAAAAATTCGAAAAATTCCAAATAAATCCCAGAAAATTCCTAAAAATTCCTAGAAAAATATAAAAAATATTTTAAGGGTTCTAGGGCCTAAATAAAGTATTTGAACTCAAATATACCCTCGGGTGCTCTCACAAAAATTCCTAGAAGCCTAAGAAAATAATGAAACAATATATAAAAATTATCTAAAAATCTTCATAAAATCCCAAAAATTCTAAAATAGTGAAATAATATACTAGAGACTATCTAGGGGTCCCAGAGACTATATACAACCTAATTTCCTTATATCTAACCTATAGGCTTAGGCAGAAATCTTACGATCCCAAATCAACAACCTAGTAAATAATTGATTTTAACTAAAATAAAAATAAAAAAAAATCTTCAAAATTGAAAATAAATTCTAGGAACCCAAATGCTACAAACTATCCCCCTTAAAAGATTTTTGTCCTCAAAAATCAAAACATCACAATTAGTATAGTATAATACCTAACTCTTACAAGCAATAATTTCTTAATCTAAGTCACGGAGAGATAATGGCTAGGAACATAAGGAAACTGATCCATAATAATCCTACTACAAACTAACTAAGCATGCATACCAACTAAAACTAAAGAAGGCTCTACGAACTCGGTACTCTCTGCTGTCGATCCCTCGGGTTCGGGAGTAGCAAAAGGGTTAGCTACCCTTTTCCCCTTACGGATCGTACTGCGCCTTGCCTCGACCATTGCGAACTAAAAGGAAGGAAAGGATGTGGTTAGAACGGTAGATACAAACATATCGACGAAATCACGGACGGAATCAAGCAAGATGCAATTTTAAGAGACAATAAGATACTACGATAAAATAGACTCATAAGGTTGGAAGTCCTATTTTATGGATGATATAACCTCCTAAATTCAAATCTATTCGCAGGCTCGTAGTAGTACAACTAACTTAAGCACTACCACGAGTTCGCAGTCTTTTGCGAAATTGGACCTGCATGGGCCACCATAAAAACTTGTCACGACCCGCTCCCAATTTTGGGATACGAGTACGTGGCCAAGTCCAGCCTACGCCGCAGCATCGGCGGTAGTACGCTGTCTATGATAACAATGGTCCACAACAAGCACAACACGCATATACATCATCCACAACAAAGCCAGCAAAAATCACTAAAATATCCAATAGTCTCAATATTATAAATAGGAAAAATCTACTACAACTCAGAAAGTCTCGGGAACAAACCCGGATAGCAGAAAATAAAATAGACAACTAAACTCCATAACTATAACTACTAACGAATGCGAATCCATAAGGAAGAAAATATGCTAATTCGCATCAGTGCTGGAACCGGGTACGCCAGTGACATCAGTGTCGCCAACATACTCACCGTAGACCTCGGGGCAAATCTCTTCGTCTAAAGCTGAAAAATAGTTATCCAGTCAGGATTGGAGCAAGATCACCATAACACTACATTACACAATATAGTATACAAGCATGAAGGAAAGATAAAAGGAATTTAACTGAAGATAAGTATAGGCATGACATTGTATGATAAGAAAGTACCTTTGAGACGTGATAACAATATGAAGGTAGACTTTGACATACCACTAAGACATGATGACAATAAGAAGGTAAACTTGACGAAAGAAGAACAATAGACGACATGGCAACAATAATTAAGTCACGTGTACTGTGTGTTTTAGAATACCAACTTTCAGCATGTAGACGGCTTGGGATATCCGTCAGTCATACGTGTGGTGCATGACTGATATTATGCAATCAATGTATAGGGGGTCTGTATTCAATTCGTTGACCACATGCTTACTTGTTGTATTCCCCCGCCCGACTCACTCACAATACATGTCCACTACGATAAACATTAGCAATACGATAAACTGTAAACAATAGGAAACAATGAGTAAAAGATGAACATGTATATATCCTAACGATTCTAACTCTCGTGCATAATATTAATCATGAGCAATGACAATCATGAACCAAAGGGAAGTAATAGTGAAACGACGACACGAAGATACATGCAGCATAAAATAAAGGAAACATAGGTCATAGTGATACTTGCCTGCTCCGATAGATGATAAAGTCACAAGTCAAGACGTCGTAGTCCGATCTACCCCGTCACATAAAAACCACAAGTTAGATCAACGATTCCCACTCTAAAAATCCTAGAAAGTGGCTAATGGTTTAAACTAATTAATACTATTTTAATCCTGGAATAAATCATCTAAATCCTATTTTAACCTATTTAATTCTGAAATAACAATCTACACACAAAAATTTGGCCAAGGAAATTCACGGTTCCAAATTCGGGACTCGTGGCACGCGAACCGAGACATACTGTTGACTTAATAGTCAAACATTATGAATTCAAAGTCTGAGTATGCAACATGATAGATTTCAGTGCCATGAGTGCACTGGAATCGACCGTGCCGCAAAATCAAGCTTTGGTCAAAAGTTATCGCCATTATGGCTAACTATGACCAAATCGATGAACCGTTGACCAAATCTGACTTCTATAAACAAAATAAAATACTAGATGAAACTCTAAATTTCTGGAAAAATTATATGTTTTAGGGCTCGGTGTCAGCTTTCCAAAACTTTAAACGGATCGCAAAACGGAGTTCGGGATCGCTCGGAATCTCGAAAACCGTACGACGTGTAAATTTTTGGACAACCGACACTCAAATAATTATTCAGAAATTCGAGATCAAAATACCAGAAAATAAATTATATAATCAGAAACCTAACCTCAATACTCTTCTAACAAAAAAAACTGCGCGCAAAAAGGATGTCTAGATCAACGGCAATCCCCCCGCGAAGTCGAAGAACTCCAATCGAACTCTCCACAAAAAGCTGCTGAATAAATAGGGTTTTAGAATAACCTAATACATTATTAATATATATATAGTGGTGAGAGGAGTCGGTGGCTGCGGCTTAAACGGCTGGGCGGGACACGTGTCGCCATCACGTGCCTCCCGCCCAGATCCTGTGGTTGGGAAGTAGCCGGCTTGGGCTCGGCTAATCCGAGTCTGACTCGGATTATAAGAGTGGCTCGGAGACCGAGCGCACCCGCCCCCCTATCACTGCCATGTGGGGCCCGCCCACCCCGCGTCAGTGGCTGACGGGTGGGCCCCCCCCCCCCCCCCGCTGACTGTGCATAATAAATTAGAAAATAGGTTTTTAAATTACAGAAAAATAAATAAAAATTCAGAAAAAATCCTAAAAATTCTAAATAAATCCCAGAAAATTCCTAAAAATTCCTAGAAAAATATAAAAAATATTTTAAGGGTTCTATGGCCTAAATAAAGTATTTGAACTCAAATATACCCTCGGGTGCTCTCACAAAAATTCCTAGAAGCCTAAGAAAATAATGAAACAATATATAAAAATTATCTAAAAATCTTCATAAAATCCCAAAAATTCTAAAATAGTGAAATAATATACTAGAGACTATCTAGGGGTCCCAGAGACTATATACAACCTAATTTCCTTATATCTAACCTATAGGCTTAGGTAGAAATCTTACGATCCCAAATCAACAACCTAGTAAATAATTGATTTTAACTAAAATAAAAAAAAAAAAAAAATCTTCAAAATTGAAAATAAATTCTAGGAACCCAAATGCTACAACTGTCCCCTCCCCCCAATGATACTATACATGTGTTGACTCCACGACACTGTTTAATCCTTAATAACTGCCAAAGTCTTCTACACAATCTATTAGCAGTTATATTCTAACGCATGCGCACGGGGGATCTGCCCACACGCAAGGGACCTCTATATGATACTCACAACTCTCACACACAACTCGTGTACAATCGTGATAAGCCAATGAGACACACTAAATTTGACGGTAGTCCCTTAACTCAAAGTCAATTGTATAAATATAGTAATTTACATCTACATATAATTTAGAAAGAAAACAACTTAAAAATAAACACAACATGCATGATATTGAGCAGAAAATTTAAACAGTAAAGGCAAGGTGTCTTGCCTGGTGTTACGCCTGGTGTGGTACAATGATTCAACAAGTCCTGTTCTGTCCAATTGCCAAGGCTAGTATGTGGGGGTTCGAAGTCACGAGAAAATAGAACACAATTAATCGTGAGCAATGGGATAATTGGAAAGAAAATTTGGGGAGTAGATGAATATACAAATTCTTAGAAATTATTTATATTACTTTAAAAATATGTTTACTTGTAAAAAAAATTCATTTACGAAAATACTTCGAAAATATATAAAAATTTTGAAAATTACATCTTATTAGTCAAAATATACATTTAGATGAATACTTAAAAAAATTTAATATATATAACGTAGAAAAGAAACTTTTCACTAATCAAAATATTTAATAAAATATAGGAAAAATAATTTTTGGCTATTTTGGGTTGTCAAAATAATTTTGGAAAAATATGTGTTATCAATTTTATTTAAATAACAGAATAATACACTACTAATTCCAAAAATAATAATATAATAATAATACTAATAAACATAATTATAACAGAAATAGTAATAATAATAATAATAATAATAATAATAATAATAATAATAATAATAATAAAAACAAGAAAGCTTATCCCTAAACAATAATAATAATGATAATATAATAATAATAATAATATTAGATAATAATGATATTACTTTACAGCAATTGTTGTTCTTCCTCATAAAGTAAAATTGAAAGAAAGTAAGAGTGGAGAGAGAGGAAAAAGAGGGTTACCCACCAGTTCAGCGGCGGAGGCGATGGACTGCTCCGGTGGTAGAGCGGAGATGACGGGGCGGCGCGGCGTCGGAGGTGACGGGTCGGCGCGGCGTCGGATCTGACGGGGAGTAAGGAACGGATGGGAGCGGCAGAGTCGGGGACGCCGGAGGTCGCTGGCCACACGGCGGTGCGGAGGGAAGCGAGCGGAGATTTGGACGGCGACGGCGAAAGGAACGCCGGAGGGGAGCGGCTTACTGTGTGGTGGCCGGAGCTCCTCCGGGGGTCGCGGCGTCTGTACGGCGCTGTGGCGACGCAGACCTCGCCCGGAAGTGCGACAGAGTAGGATAGGGAAGCCGGAGATCGGCCAACCGCGGGGTATCGATGAAGAACAATCAATAACAAAATTATGCCGTAAGAAATTGCGATCTAGATCATAGGAAAATAATACGATGTGGTCGTAATCTATAGGATGGCTAGAGGAAGTTCTAGTATAACACCTTCGTCCCTCTAAAGTAGGTGAAGGCGAAAGCAAATAGGGAGTTCAAAAGACGATATTATCGAATGCAATACGTGGTGCAAAGACGACCGAATAATTTCAAAAGAATTGTCAAGGCAGTCGTGGATGGGATTCTAAAGGCCGAGTTTAATTATGTTCCATCCACGTAGAATAATATACAAAGAGCGAACCAAGTGCACTAGGTTGATCAGACCATCATGCACCGGTTCTGATTAGACAGTATGTTAGTGGGAGCGACCCAATAAAACATGTCATGATCAAGCTTGATAAGAAAATAAGCTTGCAAAATTTATGCTAAGTTAGCATTAAAAATAGTCAAAGTATAAGTAAGAGACCATGATAAAGGGATTTAAATAGTCCAAGATTCTTTAAAATCAAGCTTTGCCCAAAGTTTGGGCCTACACAGTCGTCCTGACTGACTGAATAAGTTAGGGTCCACTGAATTCTATGGTCTAAGTGAACCTATCAAAGTGGTCCAAAAATATTGGTTAAGTCGTGAGATATTCAACCCAACTTACAAGAGTTAAACTAGTAATGTAAAGGGGTCAATGAGTCAAGCAATCAAGGTAAAGCACAAGTCAAGCGTTTTAAGGAGTCAGATAGAACACAATCACACATTGGGTGGAAAGAATTAGTCAAGGTTGAGTCTTTATTCACAGGCTAGAAAATATATTAGTTTTAATGGTAAAGTTTTGAGTTTAGTCCTTATGACCCGAAAGTCGTGTTAAAAAAATAGAGTACAAGGGGTGTGTTTTAGTGGGACATGATATACCTATATGAAGGTGAGCTTGCCTAGGTCTTACATGTGAAAGTTGTGGGAAGGAAAAGTCTAGTGTTGTGCTCCAAATATCCAAGTCACACTAAAGGACACAAAAGAATTTAAAATAGAAAGTGGGAGTTCATGAGATAATAATTAACGCACAAAATAATTGACAAGGTAAAAGCATAAAATAAAGATAATTTAGATTCTAACAAATCCAGGTAAAATAAGTTAGGAGTACAGTTTCTAGAGATAGGATAGCCACTCAGATGAAGTACGATCAAGGAACAATCTAATCATTTCTCAAGTTTCAAATGGTTAGAAGGTCACGATAAAATCTAGATTTGAGGAAAGGTCGAGTAAGTCAAAGATATGTTTATCGGTTTGGTCGATGACTAACTATACTTGTGTATATGCAATATCATAGTCATAGGTGGCATGGCATTCTAATGTAGAATACTTATATCTCACTAGGGTGATCTTACTTGCTTCTTGGCCCTCCATCAATATATGATCTAATCTAAAATTTCAAGTCCTCGTAAGTTTCTCAATAAACTTTCCAAGATACTCCCCCAAGATTTTTCAATTATCTTAGGCCGTCAACTTTAATCAAAATTTAAATCTCTATTCAATCTCGAAACAACCCTTGTATATCGCAACTTGAATAATAACCTCCCCTTTTTTTTCTAATCTTAAACTCAACATTTAATAAGTTTATCCGTCGAAATTCATACTACAATTGGAACGTTTAAATAACTCCCGAATTTAATTCTATATCCTTCAAATGTGTATATCTAGCTTCCAATAAGTCACAACTACTCTACAAAAGTGATTTTTTTTACCAAAATTTAAATATCCATAATCAAGGCTTTAAACTCGAAATCTAAATAACTTTATATATCATAAATCATATGAGCAAAATTTTAATATTTAAACTTTTCCTTCAAAGTCGATTTCATATCTTCCAAAAATATTTCAACCAAAATTTTTACCATTATCTCTTCAAGCTCAAAATTAAATACTCATAATTCGTAAATCGTAGAATCAATTTAAAACCTCAAGCTCTCTAATAAACCGTAAATCATAAACCCTTCATATTCTCTAGTCGTTACAAAATCATAACTTATAATTTAAAGCACTTTAATAAATTCGAGGTAGACCTTAACATATTCAATCAAAACTTGAACTTAATCGTAAATCATGTGTCACAATTTAAAGATGTTTCTCAAATCGGTTTCATATCCCAATAAATCATAAACTATTTTGCAATTTCTAAAATCATAAATCATAAATTTGTTTTCGCGATCTAGCTGTCCTCTTGTGTATACCACCTTGTAATAGCAAAATAAAATTCCAACTATCCATTGAAGGCGATAATATGCTACTACCCAACTTGAAATTAACTAATCCTTAAAATCATACTTTCTCGAAAAATAAATTCCTTTATAACTCAAATAAAATTCTAATACATATTAATTGTCAATGCAATCCATCTAGCCATGTGTTTAACCTATGGGCATATACTAGTTTAGTCATCTTACTAAACACGAACTAAGAATTTACAGTAGAAGGAGTCAAGCAAGATGCAAATCAAGGAGGTCGAACGAGAGTTCGAAATTTGAAATCAAGGAAGGATGTCAAATAGGTAGATGAGATTCTAAACTATAATCCTATACTGCAGGTCCGTTCGGTACAGTCATGTAACCGAAACGGCAAACATGACCTGTATGGGCCACCACAAAAACATGTAACGCCCCAGTCCCAAAATACTTGGGACTAGATACGTATCATGCTAGCTGTATACATACGAGTAATATACGGCTCGTATGTATACATAAGCTGTAAATGTAGAAAGCCAAGACACTAAATCTCATCCACAAAGATAAATAATAATATAAAGCAACTTTGAGTTTGTCATGGACACAATAGTTGGGCGGAGACAAAGTCCACTACCAACCAAATTAAATATGGAAAATATACAAGAAAAGAGTTTAGCAAGCGAGAGCAAGTGACGTGTCCAAGAACAATCATCACGGAGGATAGAGTGCAAGTCATGGACTTAGCTAGAGCACCTGTAAGAAATCACGAACACACGCATGGAGAAAAACCAGGTCCTCAGAGGGACGTAACAAGACACATAATATCATGCCAATAAACTGAATAATAAAAGCTCAACAGAAAAGTATGCATAAGTAAAGGTTCATAACCATTTTATGTGACATGCATTTTGAGGACAACGTTCTACGCAGGGGCTGTAACGGATTCACGCAAGCAAGTAATAAAGAGTGGCCAGCAAGTAGCGCTCATCCGAGACGCTATCGACTTGGGCAGAAGGTAGTGCTCATGAGAGTCACCCTCGGCCCAAAATGTGTGTAAAAATAAAATGTAGCCCCTACGCTAATAACTGTCCCCTCCCCCCAATGATACTATACATATGTCGACTCCACGATACTGTTTAATCCTTAATAACTGCCAAAGTCTTCTACACAATCTATTAGCAGTTATATTCTAACGCATGCGCATGGGAGATCAGCCCACACGCAAGGGACCTCTATATGATACTCACAACTCTCACACACAACTCATATACAATCGTGATAAGCCAATGAGACACACTAAATTTGATGGTAGTCCCTTAACTCTAAACCAATTGTATAAATATAGTAATTTGTATCTACATATAATTTAGAAAGAAAATAACTTAAAAATAAATACAACATGCATGATATTGAGCAGAAAATTTAAACAGTAAAGGCAAGGTGTCTTGCCTGGTGTTACGCCTGGTGTGGTACAATGATTCAACAAGTCCTGTTCTGTCCAATTGTCAAGGCTAGTATGTGGGGGTTCGAAGTCACGAGAAAATAAGACACAATTAGTCGTGAGCAATGGGTTAATTGGAAAGAAAATTTGGGGAGTAGATGAATATACAAATTCTTAGAAATTATTTATATTACTTTAAAAATATATTTACTTGTAAAAAAATTCATTTACGGAAATACTTCGAAAATATATAAAAATTTTGAAAATTACATCTTATTAGTCAAAATATACGTTTAGATGAATGCTTGAAAAAAATTAATATATATAACGTAGAAAAGTAACTTTTCACTAATCAAAATATTTAATAAAATATAGAAAAAATAATTTTTGGCTATTTTGGGTTGTCAAAATAATTTTGGAAAAATATGTGTTATCAATTTTATTTAAATAACAGAATAATACACTACTAATTCCAAAAATAATAATATAATAATAATACTAATAAACATAATAATAACAGTAATAGTAATAATAATAATAATAATAATAATAATAATAAAACAAAAAAGCTTATCCCCTAAATAATGATAATAATGATAATATAATAATAATAATAATAATAATAATATTAGATAATAATGATATTACTTTACAGCAACTGTTGTTCTTCCTCATAAAGTAAAATTGAAAGAAAGTAAGAGTGGAGAGAGAAGAAAAAGAGGGTTACCCACCGGTTCGGCGGCGGAGGCGGTGGACTGCTCCGGCGGTAGAGCGGAGATGACGGGGCGGCGCGGCGTCGGAGGTGACGGGTCGGCGTGGCGTCGGATCTGACGGGGAGTGAGGAACGGATGGGAGCGGCGGAGTCGGGGACGCCGGAGGTCGCTGGCCACACGGTGGTGCGGAGGGAAGCGAGCGGAGATTTGGACGGCGACGGCGAAAGGAACGCCGGAGGGGAGCGGCTTACTGTGTGGTGGCCGGAGCTCCTCCGGGGGTCGCGGCGTCTGTACGGCGCTGTGGCGACGCAGATCTCGCCCGGAAGTGCGGCGAAGTAGGATAGGGAAGCCGGAGATCGGCCAACCGCGGGGGACCAGGCGGCCGGCGCGGTGGTGCGCCATAGGCGGCTGGCTGTCGCGGCTGAGGGTGGGCACGGTCAGGCGCAGCGTATTCGTGGAGGCGGCGGCGACGGTCCTCCATCGGCGGCGGCGATGTAGCCTAGCACGGTGGCAGACGGTGGCCGGAGAGCAGGGACGCGGGCACGGGGACGGCGGCGACCGCGGATAGGTATGGGTTCTGCTTATTCTTTCTCTGCGTGTGGTGATGGCGGACGGTTGATGACCGACGATGGTGGTGATGTGGGTTTGGGGGTCGTCGGAATTATTTGGGGGTTTTAGGACGGTGGTGGTTGATGGTGGTTGTTCTGGTTGATCGAAAGAGGAGGTGGTGGCGATGATAGCATGGAGATGGTGGTGTTGATGATTAGGCCGGGGAGGAGTTTGGAAATTTGGCCGGGGACGGCGGGCTATCGGTGAAGTCTGGGCTGTGATGGTGATGACAGTGGAATGGGTACGGGAACGTCGTCGTGTCGGGGGTTGTCCTGACACGACAGAGAAGGGTTGGTGGTTGTGTCCTGCGAGGCACGGGAACAGGGTTGCGTCTGACATGTCGGACACGAAAAAGAACGATGTATATGTACTGGAAATATAGTGGATGTAGGGAGGCACATACACGATGCACAATTGGATTGTAGCAATTTATGGACGAGTACCTGCCTATTTATAGGATGTGGGAATTCCCAATTAGATATGGATTAGGATTTAAATTCCCCATAATAGATAATTCAATCTATAATTTAATTTAATTCAATAAATCCAATCCAAATTAAATCCAATTTAAATCTAATTAAATTTCTAGTATAAAATTAATGAGATACATCAAATTTTAAATATTCAACTATATAAATAAATCCATAATTTAAATCAAGATTTAAATGCCACAATAATTTCAAAATATATTTTCTAAAATACTAATAATATTAATTTCGAAAATACATTATTATTTACAAATAAACTCAATAATAATTGCTATATATATGTATGTACAAATAATGTTTACATAAATATACTTTTCTAATATACCATTTTATAGGAAAAATAACTTATTATTACAGCTGTATATATGAAAGGCCTTTCATAATTAAAATCATAAACTTGAAAATGATAGCTAGAAATAATTATTACATATATTATTTTGAAACCATAAAAATAGAAAAAAAAATATTTTTCTAAAAATATGTACGCTCGCACATATTCGTACTCGTCGAGCAAAACGAAAAATAAAATTTCCGTGCACAATGTATAATACGACTACGCGACGTACAATACAAAAATTTTAAATCGTTACCAAAATCGATAAAAATATAGTAGAAATTTAGGGGTTTTACAAGTTCAAGTGGGACATGATATATCAAAACGGAGATAATCTTGTCTACTTCAAAACTCGTAAAGAGAGTTTACAGAGAATGTCATCCCTGACGCTTCAGAAGTTAAAGTCACGGAAAGGTACATTAATGATCTAAACAATTAAATAATAAAACATTTATCGAAAATAATTCATTCAGAAAAATAAAAATAAACCCTAAAATTCAGGGGGCTTACACATCTGGAAGCGTGAGAATGCACTACCAAAATAAGTCATAATGGCGACGAAATTAGCGACTCCAGATAAATACGTCGCTAAGTTTTGTGCTTTTAGCGACATTTTATATATACTTCGTTGAACGTCACTATCAGCGACGTTTGAGCGACAGTTAGCGACACAAATTATGTTTTGGACAACTGATGTCGCATTCTAGTCGCAAAACGTCACTGTTTTTTTATTCAGCGACGCTTCGCGACGCCACTTTTACGACGTCGCCAGGTTTTAATAAATAGCGACGGTTAGCGATGTCTTTAACTGACGTCGCTAAAACATTTCATATAGGGTTCTGGCCCGATCGATTTTTCATCTTTTTCACCCAAAATTTTCTAATCTCCCGCTCTTCCCCTTACCCTTGCCAACGGTGACCCCCTGCCCGACGACCCCATTCCTCCGACGACTCACTCCCTCCGACGACCACCCAACCAGTCTCTTCCGCCGCTACTCCAGCCCCGGCGACCCCGACCCAACCCCAACGCTGTGTCGGTAAACCCTAACCCTATCTCCCTTTTTCTGATGCGACACAGACACGACCCTTTGACACACACGTGGACACTTTGACACACAAGTGGACACTTTGACACACACTGTGACACTTTGATACTTTGACACTTTGACAACACGTGGACACTTTGACACTATTAGGCCTCGTTTGGTTCATAGAAAGGAAATGTATTCCTTTGTATTTTTCATGGGAATCGGAAAGTAAGATTCCTGTCACATTTTCTTTCCGTTGTTTGGTTGGTGTAGGAAAGGGAAACAAAAATATAACAATGGTAAAATAAGCATTAATGGTAAAATAAGCAATAACACATGGTTACTTTTGTAATAAATGTTGGAAAAGGATGAGGGAAAATGAATCCCATGGGTCATGAGTGGAACCATATTCCCTCCAATTTTCCCCCTTGTGAGGAAATTGATTCTCAAGTTTGTGGTTACCAAATAAAGGAAAGGAACAACTTTCCTTTCCTAGTTCCTTAAATCGGTGAACCAAACGAGGCCTTAGGATAATGTGTATAGATGAGGACTAGGACAATAAGTATAGGTAACTTCAAGATAGGAATTGTTTTACCTATGAGTATAGGTAATGGCTTTACCTAGAGTGACTAGGTAATATATAGGTTTAGGAAGCCTATAGGTTTAGGTAATGGGTTGACACATGGGTATGGGAGATACCTATGTTGTAGTGTATGGGGTATTGAGTTTGGGTATTGGTTTTTACTAGAGTTAAGGATAGGCTAGTGTATAGGTAATTAGGTAAATAGGCCATAGTAATGGTTTTACCTATGTGAATAGGATATTGGTACGGCAAATACATAGGGTATTAGCCTAGTATAGACTAGAATACCTTGATCAGGCAACGTATGGCCCTAAAAACCTAGGTGTGACCTAGTTTGACCAAGTTTGGCAAGGTATTGACCCAGTTGTCCTAGTGTGACCTAGAAATGACTTGGAGAGGGAAATATTAATGTTAACCAAGTTTCACAGTAAAGAGAGGGAAAGAAACTATATAGGATACATCATATCTATTACCACTTGTTGTATCATGATTACTTTTACAAGTGTTTAAACGATGTGCATGTATCTATCTTACAGAATTATCCTCAAATGGATATGGAGCTGAATTACTATCTGCGGAATCGTTCGTGGATGTACAACCGTCATCCTGATGACATATGCGGTGTGCGGGATGAATTCATAGAGGGTGTACACCAGTTCCTGCAGTTTGCCAAGGCGTTCCCTCAGTACATGTACGGTACCAAAATTATGTGTCCGTGTGTGAGATGTCGCAACTTGAAATATCATCCAGAAGTGGATGTCACGTATCATTTATACTCGAAGGGTTTCACGCCAAATTACTATCAGTGGAGCGAGCACGGAGAACTTGTGTCTTTAGCATCGGAGTACCACTACCAAAATAAGTCATATCAGCGACGTAATTAGCGACGCTAATTTAAAACGTCGCTAATATTTTTGGATTTAGCGACTCCTAAAATATGCGTCACAATACGTTGCTGGTAGCGACAAACAACGACATATTGCGACTACATTTAGTGTAATAAAAACCAACGTCGTTGATTTGTCGGAAAACGTCGCTAGTTTTATTAGTTTAGCGACGTTTAGCGTCACAACGATTATTAAGTCGCCGAATATTAAACGATAACCGACGCTTGGCGACGTATTTTAGGATGTCGCTAATTTCTGATAAAAAGGGTTTCCTCGGTTCGACTTTTTATTTCTCCCTCTCCCCAAATTTTTTGTTCCTGTCCCTCTTCCCCGACCTCGACGACAGCCACCCCCTTCCCTCCGGCGCCGCTCATCCTCCTCCTCCACCGCGAGCCCCTTCTCCTCCCTCCGGCGAGCCCGTTCTCCTCCTCCTCCTCCTCCACCGCGAGCCCCTTCTCCTTCTCCACCGCGAGATCCTCCTCCTCCTCCTCCTCCACCACCGCGAGGAGACTGAAGGTAAACCCTAACCCTAATTGAGGTGTTTTTCGTGTCCAAAATGGATACGAAGACACATTACGACCATGTGTTCACTGTGTTCGTGAGGTTTTGGACACTTTGTGTCCATTTGTTGGACACGTGGACACCCGCAAGCATGCATATATATATGTATTTCACCTTTGTACACTTAATCCCCTCCTCCTCTACCACCGAACTTGTCCTCCTCCTCCTCTTCTACCACTGTGAGGAGACTGAAGGTAAACCCTAACCCTAATTGAGGTATTTTTCGTGTCCAAAATGGACACGGAGACACGTTACGACCATGTGTTCACTGATACAGTGTGTTCGTGAGGTTTTGGACACTTTGTGTCCATTTGTTGGACACGTGGACACCCCCAAGCTTGCATATATATGTATTTCACCTCTGTACACTTAATCTCCTACATACACTTGTGTATTTTCGTATTAATTTAGATTTGCATATTGGGTTTGGGTTTCGATATAGTGTTTGATACATTGTTTTACCTTGCAACAATCCTACACTTATTTTAGACAACAAGTATATGAACCAATTAGTCAACATCTATTTGTTGAAGTATGGTACTCTATTCTTCGTAAGTTCTAGCTATATGTCTCTCAAGATCCAATACTCAAAAATCCCAAGAAGAAGAAGAAGAAAAGAATAAAATGACATCGCTCAACACCCTATGACAACTCTTTGTAGAATTGTGTTAAAGTGTGAGTTCTATAGTATGAGTTATACAGTATGGTTCTCTTTGTAGAATAAAATGATATCGCTCAACCCGATCGATCCTCCATACAAGTCTTCCTTCATCTATTGTCTTAAAGTGTGAGTTACAGTATGGTTCTCTTTGGTGAATTATTTCTTATTATAGTCCCTGCAGCCATTCGACTGGCGAGGCAGAAACTATGTAGTCGTAGATAAAGTTGACTGTCATCCGACCCTCATCCCTCGGCAATGATGATACGACAACCAACCGGAGAGGCAAGGACATAGTCCCTGCATCCATTTGGATTAGTAAATGTTAATATGGGGTTTGGATTCATGGTGTATATGTTCACTGTCTCAAGGACATAGTCCCTGCAGCCATTCGACTGGCGAGGCAGAAACTATATAGCCGTAGATAAAGTTGACTGTCCTCGAACCCTCATCCCTCGGCAATGATAATACGACAACCTATCACTATATCTTATATAGTAGTAGATGATGTCTTAGTATTACAATTATATTATTTGTGACTATCGATCTTACCAGATGGCACCCATGACCCGAGGAGCGGCACGTCGTTTGAAGAAAACAGTGAATGCTGAGGTGGCTCCTCCTACAGTTGAGGAGGAAGTGGCACCGGTTGTTAGTGAGACCGGGAGTTCTATTCATCCAGCACCGGTAGCTAGTGAGACCGAGAGTTCTCTTCATGCAGTCCTTGCAAGGGACGACATCTCTCATCGCGCCAAAAATCTCACTTTTTCGAGGTAGTTGCGTGAACGTATCACTGAGCGTTTGCGTGAGCAGCGTGGTTCTCATTAGCTATTAGTAC
Organism: Iris pallida; assembly: GCA_029216955.1. NCBI lineage: Eukaryota > Viridiplantae > Streptophyta > Magnoliopsida > Asparagales > Iridaceae > Iris > Iris pallida. The sequence continues at coordinate 4,918,074 of JANAVB010008399.1, forward strand.
TTATTTGTATTAGACTATTTGTATTGGGTTGTTTTTGTATTAGACTATTTGTATTGGACTACATATATGAATTAGAACTATGTCAATCTCTGGATTATATTGGACTACGACATGGTGATCAGGACATAGTCCCTGCAGCCATTCGACTGGCGAGGCAGAAACTATGTATCCGTAGATAAAGTCGACTGTCCTCCGACCCTCATCCCTCGGCAATGATGATACGACAACCCAACCAGAGAGGATACTCTGAGAGATCCATCTGAGAGGGACGTAAACTCTGAGAGATCACCTTTACAAGAATTATATCAGTAGTGGGATCGAGTGTTGGAGGAGATATTATCAAAGTATACGTCCTACTCATATGGGTCTCTCACCGTTACTATTTTTTCCTGACAGCATGGTGGATGTGCTCCGTCCACAGATTCTTGCTCCGATCCAAAACTTTGTCCCGAAGATCAAGTGGACATCTTTGGTGTAGAGTTCGAGTGAGAGGTTCCTGACAGCATGGTGGCCTCCTTTGTTAAAGTATCCGTGCTCATCCCACATTGGTTGTGGGACGAGCACGGATACTTTAACAAAGGAGACCACCATGCTGTCAGGAACCTCTCACTCGAGCTCTACACCAAGGATGTCCACTTAAGCTCCGGGACAAAGTTTTGGCTCGGAGCAAGAATCTGTGGACGGAGCACATCCACCATGCTGTCAGAAAAAAATAGTAACGGTGAGAGACCCATCTGATTAGGACGTATACTTTGATAATATCTCCTCCAACACTCGATCCCACTACTGATATAATTCTTATAAAGGTGATCTCTCAGAGTATACGTCCCTCTCAGATGGATCTCTCAGAATATCCTCTCCGGTTGGGTTGTGTTCATCTTGATTCTGTTTACCGACGTTTACCGACGTCCTCCGACCCTCATCCTTCGGCAATGATGATACGACAACCTATCAATATATCTTATATAGTAGTAGATGATGTCTTAGTATTACATTATGTGAGTTCATCTTGATTCTGTTACATTCTTCAGATACTAGATACAATAAGAACATATACTACACCATATGTACAGAACATAGATGATTCACACTAATGTATGCTAGAATGAATTTTGGGTTGTGTTCTGAGCCATTCGTTCCTATACTTGGCAATTAAGCCATTCGACTGGGGAGGCAAAAACTATGTATCCGTAGATAAAGTTGACTGTCCTTCGACCCTCTTCCTTCGACAATGATGATACGACAACCTATTACTATATCTTATATAGTAGTAGATGATGTTTTAGTATTACATTATGTGAGTTCATCTTGATTCTGTTATATCCTTCAGATACTAGATACGATAAGAACATATACTACACCATATGTACAGAACATAGATGATTCACACTAATGTATACTAGAATAAATTTTGGTTTGTGTTCTGAGCCATCCGTTCTGATCAAGCATCTTCCTTCTCCTCTCCTCCACCATGGCTCTGGACCCATCTGCTCCTCCCTACTTCCCTTCTTCTTATTTGACTCTCTCAGCCACATATGATATCCACCTCAAGTGTAGAGTCGGGGGAGAAGAAGTGGGCAGAAAGAGGAGGGGAAAGCAGCACAGCCGGCGGCATGACCCGGAGGAAGTACATATGTTTTCTTTAACATCCGTAGGAGAACTATAAGGATATATCTTTTTACAACATGTCACCTTGTCGAAGACCCTTAATGTGAATATCATGTTACCGCGGTGTCGGAAGACTAACATGTCATAATTTTTTAAGCCGTGTGTTTTGACATAATCCTCCCAACTCTTTCCTCCTATGTAGTAATCTTGCATTACTACATAGCAGAAAAGAGTTTGGAGGATTATGTCAAAACACACGGCTTAGAAAATTATGATATGTTAGTCTTCCGATACCGCAGTAACATGGTTGTCACATTAAGGGTCTTTAACAAGGTGATATGTTGTGAAAAGATATATCTTTATAGTTCTCCTACGGATGTTGAAGAAAACCTCTGTACTTCCTCCGGGTCATGCCGCCGGCTGTGCTGCTTCCCCCTCCTCTTTCTGCCCACTTCTTCTCCCCCGACTCTATACTTGAGGTGGATATCATATGTGGCTGAGAGAGTCAAATAAGAAGAAGGGAAGTATGGAGGAGCAGATGGGTCCAGAGCCATGGTGGAGGAGAGGAGAAGGAAGATGCTTGATCAGAACTTGAGGTGGAAAAGTTGTGACGTTGATAGCATGAGAGAGGGAGAGGGTGAATGGAGGGAGGGAAGTGGCTGCATGCCTTTGGCTCACTCGAGCGGTATTTGTCATCCGACCCTCATCCCTCGACAATGATGATATGACAACCTATCACTATATCTTATATAGTAGTTGATGATGTCTTAGTATTACATTATGTGAGTTCATCTTGATTCTGTTACATTCTTCAGATACTAGATACGATAAGAACATATACTACACCATTTGTACAGAACATAGATGATTCACTTTAATGTATGCTAGAATAAATTTTGGGTTGTGTTCTGAGCCATTCGTTCCCATACTTGGCAATTAAGCAAGTAAAATAGAACTGATTATGTTTAGTTTGTCTTACGATACAGATTTTCACATCCAAATTGAAATAGATCGTTACTTCGTTGATCGTACATGGTTGTACTAGCGGATCAACCTCCTGGACCGTAGGTACTTATAAGTATTAACCGTATTGGATTAGTATCGATCTATCATTTTGGTATGGGCCGTATCGATTGGTATTGGTCTTAGCGAATTGGTATCGTCCTATCCGATATGTATCGGCCGTATATCTAGGATTCATATTGGCCTTATCGATTTGGTATCGGTCATATCCGATAGGTATCGGCCGTGTTGGATCAGTATAGACCATTTCGGATTAATATCGTGGAAGGTTTAGTAACAACTGTACTTGGATTTCTCTCTTCTAGAGCTAGATTACCATTGCAAGAGAGTCACGAGAGTGTAGCTGGCCAGTTACAGAACATACATACTTCCTTTTCAATCTCGCTTTTTCTGATGGAAAAGGAAGCATCTATGTTACTGTAACTGGCCAATCACGATCTGGAGACTCTCTTGCAATGATATTCTAGCTTGAGAAGAGAGAAATCCAAGTACAGTTGTTACTAAATCTTTCACGATACTAATTCGAAATGGTCTATTCTAATCCAATACGGCCGATACCTACCGGATATGACCGATACCAAATCGATAAGGCCAATATGAATCCTAGCTATACGACCGATACATGTACATATTAGATATAAGATGATACCAATTTGTTAAGGCCAATACCAATCTGATACGTCCTATACCAAATCGATAGACCGATACTAATCTGATACACTAGATACTAAGTACATCCGGCCTATACCAGCGGATCCACCAATTACTGTACGATAGGCCCAACGACTCCAGTTACATCCGGTTATTGGTGAGTACATGATTACATAGTAATTCTGTTAGTCTTGTGATACAGATTTTTACTCTCTCATGCCACCAACGTCACAACTTTTCCAGTACTGCTCCCTCTAATGATGATGAACGCAAAAAACCAACGTCACAACTTTTATAATTTGAGTAAATTTCTTTATCCTATATAAAAAAATTTGTTGTCAGAGAGACGGCTCCTAGGACTCGCCGAGGTGGTGCTGCTAGTCGAGGAAGGGGCCGAGGCAAGAAACCCTTGGAGGTCGACACGGAGGAAGTCCCCATCGTCAAACAAGAGCTGGTGACTGTTAAGGAGGAGGTGTTACCAAAGGTCGAGGTCAAGGAAGAACTGATGACCATCAGGGAAGAGATTGCTCCCAAGGTTGAAGTTAAGGAGGAGCCACCGTCAGAGAGTAGTAGCATCGGGACCGACCCTCCTGTCCCTACAGAAGGCCTCAACCAGATTGAGCCTTCGTATGCAAAGTGGCTGATAGAATGGTACATGCCTCAACGCAACTATGATCCCTGGCTGTGAGGATTCATCGTCTGACTTGCGGTCTTTGCTGAGGCCAAAGTCGATTTTCCTATGTGTTTTGGAATTTTGGAATATTTGTGGAAATTTTCGAATATTTGTGAGAATTTTGGAATATTTGTGCTATGATCGGATTATAACGATGGATATTAGGTTACTCTTCAGGATAATTGATGTCTATTTTATATTAATTTGGTTTGGTCTATATGATTCTTGGATAATTGGTGTGCATTAAATTCGTATGTGCATATTTGGTCTATGTGATTCTTGGATAATTGGTGTGCATTATATATTTGGTCTATGTGATTGTTGGATAATTGGTGTGCATTATATATTGGTTTGGTTTATGCATATTTTTGCGAACAGGGAAAGTGCTACAATTTTTTTTCAAAAAAATCTCATTTAGCGACGGACTAGTGACCGGTTAGCGACGGATATTTCCAGTTTCCGACTACTGTTCGACGGCATATCCGTCGCTATCTGGAGATTTGAAAATGTTTCCAGGTAGCGACGGGTGGTCGACGGAATATCCGTCGGCAACGTTCTGGTGGTATATAGTTCGACGGAATGGCGACGACGTATCCGTCGTCATGGTTCTGGAAATACCAAGCATTTCCAGAGCATGGTCGACGGATAATCCGTCAGTATTACGTCGCTAATCCGTCCTTTGTTAGCGACGGTGATTGACGGAATAGCGACGACTCATCCGTCGCCATGGTTCTGGAAATGCCAAGCATTTCCAGAACATGGTCGACGGATAATCCGTCAGTATGCCGTCGCTAATCCGTCCTTTGTTAGCGACGGCGATCGACGGAATAGCGACGGAACGATACACTCTGATACGCTATTACGACGGTTTACTGACGGACCACTACGTCGCTAGTGCTTCGTATTGTGAAGTCGAAAAGCCGTCGCTATTCCGTCGCTTGACGACTACGTAGCGACGGACCGTTATTAGCGACGAGCTGATTGCCGACGGATTATTTTGGCCAAGACCCGTCAGTGATCGGTCGCTAATACAAATTCTCGAAGGACGGGCGACGGATCTGGCCGTCGCTAAATCGACAAATTTTGGTAGTGATCCTTGCGGGTCAACTGCGTCAATGGTGCTGAAATTCGAGCAAAGTTTGACACAAATCGTCGATAATAGCCGGCCAATCCTAGAAAACTCCGAACTACTGCGATGGTGCTAGGTACTGGCCATGACTCTATAGCCACTATCTTCTGGGGGTCAACTTTTACTCCACCTCTACTGATGATATGACCTAAGTACGAAATGCGATCAAGCCAAAATTCGCACTTACTGAACTTCGCGTACAACTGGTGCTCTCTAAGAATCTGAAGAACTACACGAAGATGCTGCTCATGCTCGGCCTCGTTCTTGCTATAGACTAAGATGTCGTCTATAAACACTACCACGAACTGATCCAAATAGGGCATGAAGATACGATTCATGAGATCCATGAATACCGCTGGCGCATTGGTCGCTCCAAATAGCATAACAAGGAACTCCCAATGTCCATATCTAGATCTGAATGCTGTCTTCAGAATGTCTTGCTCTCTGACTCTGATCTGATGGTACCCTGACCGCAAGTCAATCTTCGAGAATACTGCTGCCCCACTGAGCTGATCAAATAAATCATCTATCCTTGGTAAAGGATATCTGTTCTTGATTGTCACAGAGTTCAAGGTACGATAATCAACACATAATCTTGACGTACCATCCTTCTTTTTCACAAGAAGCATCGAGGCTCCCCAAGGTGATCCACTAGCACGAATGAATCCCTTGGTTCTGAGTTCTTCAATCATCTTGTACAAGATCTCTAATTCTGAATGTGCCATCCTATAGACACTCTCTAACATTGGTGCCGTCCCTGGAATTAAGTCGATAGTGAACTCTATCTCTCTCCGGTGGCATACCTGGAAGCTCTTAGGGAAACACATCAGGAAACTCTTCTACTACTCTGGGAAATTGAACTGCTTCTGCTACCGCCATCCGCAATACTGGTGGAGAAGGTTCTACTTCGCCTCTAGAAAATAAAAACTCTGGTTCATCGGAAAAACCAAAAATAATCTTGCCAATATGGCAATCTATTCTTGCATATTGATCCTTCAACCAATCCATTCCTAGGACCACATCATAGTCGGCCATCGAAAATTCCATCAATCTAGCGGAAAACTCTCTACCGCTAACTACGATTCGACACGAGGAATAGACTCTCTCTACCCCCACAAGACCGTTACCAGTAAGTATATTGAACCTTACTGATAATAACTCGGGCTCCAGTCCTACCCGTGTTGCGAATCGTGCAGACATAAATGAATGCGATGCACCTGAATCAAATAATACTGATACTGGAAAAGAGTTGACGAAAATTATACCTGCCACCACCTCACCTGAAGCTAACTCTTCTGCTACGGTCAGAGCCATAGCCTGACCTTGTCCTCTTGGTGCTGGTCCCCTCTGTTGGTGACCTCTCTGCCTGTTCTGAATCTGAACCTAGGCATAGTGCTGAGCCTGAGGCGGCAATGGCCTCGGAGGCTGATACTGCTGTTGTACTGGTGCTGGACCCCTAACCAATGGACTGGTTAGGTTTGATGACGACAAACTGGATCTATTCGGACAGGACCCTGTCTTGTGATCCGGTGCCCCATAAGCCAAGCACAATCCTTGTGCTCTACGACACTCTGATACTACATGCCCTGGCTTTCCACAATGAGTGCAGCCCATTGTGGAAGACTGCTTCTGCTTCTGTTGCTGAGGACACGCCGTCATCGAGTGCTGAACCGATAAAACTATGGTCGCCCTCCTAGGAGCTCCAATAGTCAAAGCCCTAGCTGCCGGGGCTGGTGCTGAAGACTGGGACAACTGCCCATGAGACCTCTTCCGTCCTCCGCTTCTATCTACAATCCTCTGTGAAGTAAACTCATGCCTCTTCGCCGCTCGCAAAATGGCATCAAACGTCTGGTGCTCAAACTGCTCCACTGATATGATAATCTCGAGGTGGAGCCCCTGCTGGAATCGCTGGACTCGATCCAATTCGGTTGCCACCAAGGTGGGAGCAAACCGACTAAGTCTAGAAAACTCGGCCACATATCCATCGACCGTCCTGCCCATCTGCTTAAGATTGGTGAATCTCGTCTGCAGATCATACCGAGCTACTGCATCGAAGTACTTGGTCTGGAACTTGTTGCTGAACACCGCCCATGAGACAGGCGTCGGTAATCCAACTGCTAGCATCACCCACCAGCTGCGGGCCAAGTCTAATAACTGCAGGCGCACAACGGCCACCTTCTCATTCTCAGGAATCCTAGCTGCTTCCAGGATAATCTCTGTGTCCTGAAGCCATGCATCAACAGCAATAGCATCTTCAGTGCCGTCAAAGAAAGGAGGGTTCAGACGCTTGAAGCTGTTGGCCGCATTGTTCCCTTGGTAACCAACTCTGCCCATGGCATCTTGTACTGTCTGGTGTAGGACATCGACCCGACGATTTTGAGATGTAAGCAATTCCCTGATGAGACCCACCAGGGTTCCATTATCAGGCTCCACAGGCTGGACGGGTTGAACTGGGGACTCTGGATCCCCGGAATGCATGACTCGAGAGGCCGCTCCAGAGTGCTGGGCTTGGTCTCCAGGTTGCTGCTGGTCCACTGGAGGTGCTCCGCCTTGCTGATCGGTAGGACCTGAAACAATGCCGCTGAAGAAACGACATCGGGAACAATAATGAAGGACCATGATAGATCGAGGATATAAATATATGATCAGGTCAAGATTTCAGAAAGATTACAAGACACGAGTAGAGATCAAGGGCGAGTGCTGACTGAGACATATATTCAGTGAAACCTTCGCACATCTTGATTTATAAGACCTGCATGGGCCACCACTTAAATCGTGTCACGCCCCAGAACCAGAATACTGGAGAGCGGGGGACAGACACAGCCAGCTACGTACATTGAAGTGAATCCCACCTCGCAATACGATCACGGCTGTCTAGATGCATGAGAGTTTACTACAAGCCATCAGTCTCTTATGGTCATGAACAAGCCTAGTGTATCAATCTAAAGCAAGTAAGTAAATGTTACAAGATGTTAGATCATCAGACATACAAAGTAAGGCGTCCCAAAACATTACATATTCAGATGATCATGAAGCTAGTCATACAAAACGTGAAGACTAGCAAGAGTTTCCGTCATACATGATCAACCCTAGGATTTGTCAATCATGTTACAGCCCGTAGGCAGACAGTAAGTAAAGTTGCAAATGAGCTAACACTTGTTTGGCGGCTAAACGCCTCAAAAGAATATTTTTACAAAGGAGTGGGGAAGCAAAATAAGAACCCACTCGTTGCCAGGGTTGCGTCTAGTGGTCACCATCTGGCTGGAAGGCATGGAGATCCTCGGAAGCTACTCCGAAATCTGGCCATACAAAACCAGCTGGGTCAGACCCCAGAAAGAGCAAGTGCCACAAGGGAGGCTTCACTTAAGAACTAAAACCAGCATATTAGCACATGATACATAAAGGATAATGAAAGACATGAGTTAGAGAAAGCAGGGTGATAAACGATAAGATAACTAACGGACTATTCCGGTAACCAAGTTACAACCCGTAAACCAAACAAGGACCGGGGTTGTAACCCTTCACCTGAACAGAACTTAGTCTCTAACCAATTATCGATAAAGTAAAGCAAAAACAAGCATGACCTGAGATAGCCATGTACTGGATCTAGGAAAGACTAGATAAGATAGGACTCCATCCATCATTCACGGCCAAGCAAAGAGTACGGCTTGATACTTTAACTAACTAGGGTTATCACAAGCTTAGTTACTAACAAGATGCATCGAGATGTTCCAACAGCCACAAGCCCTGCAGTCTTAATCCAGGTTATCCGGTCACAAGTTGAGAGAGTTGGATTAGGTGACTTAGAGGTGCAACACATGACAGTGTGCTGGAAATGTGTCCTACTCGACGGCAGGCTACAAGTCCAATTAAAAGCGCCCAGATAACGGGACTGCCTGTAGCTGGGAAATCTCTTCATGAACTACTTGGTCACTCTAGTCATTATCCTAGTCAGATTTAGTATGAATTCCTGACCGTGAAAATCAGGAATTCATATCCTAGACATGATGCAAGACGAGACATGTAACTTATACAAGCACAAACACCCACGGTGTCAAGACAAGATTTACTTAGCAAGGCATATCGAGATTATCATGTTAAGTTACTTTATCAAGTCAAGAGTGCGTCACAATGGACCACCATCAAGAATTATCATGTCAAGTTACTTGTCAAGAGTGCACCACGACGAATCACTATCAAGAATTATCATGTTACTTGATACTTGTTAAGAGTGCGCCTTAACATGCCACTATCGTGTTCTATCCTTAAATTATCATGAATGAGAGAAACTTGCATAAAATAAATAATAACATATTCTTGAAGCCAAGAAAAAGATCTACAACTTTCATGTTTTGAGTTTTTCAAGATTTTAGCTACAAAATAGCCCAAACGGGCAAAAACAGTCATTTGGAGTGACCTGCGCGCAAGTTGCGCGGACAAAATCGCCCACGGCGCACGTTGCGCGCAAGCATGGCGCACATTGCACGGCAGAAAACCGCGCGGGCGCGCGGGCGCGCAAGTTGTGCATTGCGCGCGGGCAAAATCGCCCACGGTGTACGTTGCGCGCAAGCGCGGCGCTCGGGCGCGCGGCAGAGAAGTGCGCGGGCGCGCGGCGCGCAAGTTGTGCATTGCGCGCGGGCAAAATCGCCCACGGCGCACGTTGCGCGCAAGTGCGGCGCGCGGACGCGCGGCAGAGAAGTGTGCGGGCGCGCGGGCGCACAAGTTGCGCATTGCCCGCGGGCAAAATCGCCCACGGCGCACGTTGCGCGCAAGTGCGGCGCGCGGACGCGCTGCAGAGAAGTGCGCGGGCGCGCGGTCGCGCAAGTTGCGCAATGCGCACGGGAAAAATTGCCCACGGCGTCTATTGCGCGCAAACACGACGCGCGGCACTGTTCATCGTCCCGACAGCACCAAAAGGTGTGGGGAACCCATGAACTCAAAAATGGCATAACTTTCTCATACGAAGCCGAAATCAAGCGGTTCAAAAGCCAAAATTGGATAGAATTGAATTTCCTACAACATGGAGCCATTAGATTTCGAAAATATCCAAGTTTCAAAGATCAAAACAAAAAAAAAATAAAAAAATTACAAACTTAGATCTACAAGAATCCATTCATCAAACCCAAAATTGCCAAGTTCTAAAGAGGCTTAGAATCAAGTAAGGAAGAGAATGGAACAATAAAACTTGAGATCCATCATGAAGCAAGTTGCACTTTCCTAGGCTTGGTAGGTGGTCGGAGTAAATGAAGAAGATGAAGAAGTAAATGCAAATAATGGTGGAGAGAGAAGGAGTTGACTTATATAGCAACCTCTCTCATCTCAACCCAAAATAAACCAAAACAAGCCAAGCCAAGTCATGTTGAACCAAGTTGAACCGATCAAGCCAAGATTTAAACCAAGGCTAAGCTAAGGAAGATAAGTCAAAATACGGGCCACCTGACAATTGTCAGAAATCCGTATACGTATCCTGAAAAATACGTATAACGAAAAACGGGAGTGACAAAAAATCGGGTCAGCCCAGCCCAAGTTACACCTTGACCCGTGGCTCAACTTGGACCCAAGACAGGTCCGGATAGTTGTGTTGTCATAACCGAAATTAATTTCCGTTGTTCCTTGATTCTTATTGTGAGCTTGTTCTGGGTCTAATACTGACCTATTAAGAGTCATGCTGGCCTGGAGGGTTGTTCTATGTAGAGGAAGGTTGCCCAACTCCGAAGTCGTGTCAAATTTACTATTGGACCTACCCTGTCTGAAACCTCGTTTTCTCGCTCTTCACATAAGGAAATCACCAAGGAAAAAAAACAGCAGCAAGGGTTAGCGTGATCCGATATGCCCATTACTGAATCCAAGCTACAGTGCGGTTAGTTGATTAACTATGAAAAATCGTGAGCTATAACATAATAAAAAAACAGTCATTCTGTGCAGATAAGCTGAACCTGAGATTGGATGAGAGAAGCAATGTCGACAATATTCGAATGGTGACTCTCCGAGTCGATGTAAAATCTATAAAGTAGATGCACGAAATCTTCATCACTTGGCTTTTGCCTACTTATTTTATTTTTTAAGATATAAAGTTAGAGAGTATTTTTCTAACCAATATGAAACATTGGGTGAACTAATCAAGGTCACTATGGCTGCATGGCATTAGTAATTGGTGCATATACTTCTGATTCCTCAACTCTTGGCAAATTAATTTGGTGTAGCAACTTATTATTCCTAATTTTTTGTCATGTTTCTTTAGAAAATAGCGGTCGATAGTTAAAAAAACAGTACAATACAGTTAGAATAGTATATCTAAACAAGAAAGGCTCATGTAATTATTTTACTAATTTTTTTTAATCTTGATTGGACTGAAAGGAAGTTTTTTCTACATTCTTCTCTTCAACGAATCTAGAATGTCCAGCGATGTGATCATGTGAGAGAAAAATGGACACAAATTGATGAAATTTATAGATCCATTCGTGCCAAGTCCTCTTGGGTCGAAAGTTGAATGGAACTTACAGGTTGAAACATGTCATGTTTTCTAACTTCTGGATTTCTAGATGATTGTTTTAGACAAGTCAAAATTAACTTTAGAAAAATTATTTTATTATATCTATACTATTATATAATTAAATAAGTAGGTTTTACCATAAAACTTTTTTTCAAAAATATTCTTAAAAATATTTACTAATTAAAATTAGATTGTTTGTTCTTTCCAAGTATTATAAAATACGTATAAGTCGTGTGCGTATATATCTACACTACTATATAATGGGAAAAAAAAAAGTAGACTTTACCATAATTTTTTTCTCCCAAAAGTGCTCCCATATAAAATTACTAATTAAAATTAGATTGTCTGTTCTTTTCAGGTATTATAAAATACGTACAAAACACGTACATATATACTAGTTATTTTTAATCCAAATAAAATATAGTGTTGTCAAAATTACAAGGTTAATTGTCAAATTCTCCTAAAAGGTCATGGTCTCAAATTTCTGATAGTCACTCGTCCTTTGCAAATAAGCACCATCTTTCCACAAGTGACTCAATTCCTGATCAATGAAAGACTCCCAGTACCGTAGGTCACATTCCTTAGTTATCTTGCTGGGCCCAAAAAATGAGAAAGGGGGGAGGGATTGTACAAACAAACAAAAATGGTATTTTGTCCGTCACCGTGTCCGCCATTTAACCACAACTAGGTAGCAGTATCCCATTGTCTCTGTTAGCATCGGAGTCCACTCTTCTTAAAACCTGGGGTTAATTAGTTGTACCTTCTATGGTTTGTATGTATTTTAGTAACTGTTTCTGTTGTTTTAAAAACAAAAAATATCCTCTGGTTTATAAAGTTAATTAGTTATACCCCTGGTGCATAGAAGAAAATGAGTAAAAAATTAAGCAGCCAGGGGAGTGTTCTTTATTTTTGAAATAACGAAAACATTTACCAAAATACGTACAAACTATAGGGGGTACAACTAATTAACCCTAAACCTGAGACATGGGAGCAATGGATGGCTGTCATGTGACATGACCAGTGACGATTACACCGAAAGAATGGGCCAAATAGCTGCGTCATTGTACAAACGAGTGGAATAGTCAGGAATTGGCTCATACGGATAAAAGTTGCATAAAATTTTCATGAAAAAAAGAAAGAAGGTAATGCTTGGAGTGGAGTTTGGCAGTTATGGAGTTATGGATGACGGGTCAACATTTGGTTTATTTTGAATTCAACCGAATCGAAAATACTCAAAATCGAGTAGACCGAACGTCTAAATATTCAAAATCCAAATCGTATCGAAATTAGTCAATTGAAAGCTAACTGAAGTGATAATAAATTTGGTTTGTTCCGTTGTGTTATTTTTACGGATATTTTAGAAAATATCCCCATTCAAAATATAGAAACTAGTATATATCTCCATTTTTTAGAAAAACTAACAAATGTCTCTATTCCTTTTGTAAATCAGCCAAAATTTGTTTATATCTTAAAAACTAACAAATGTCTCCATTCCTTAGACAATTGCTAATTTTTAAAAAAGTGAGGACATATACTAGTTTCAATAATTTGAATAGGGACATTTGCTTGAAATATTCTTTATTTTCATTGTTTAATATTCCGGACCCAAAGTTGAAATTGTAATTAAATTATATTTAAAAAATATATTTTATACTTACTTTTGATGTCTTTAAAAGTTGGGGCCAAAATTGAACTAGTTATTAAATTATCAAAGTTGAACATTAAAGCTAATATATAGAACTGTTATTTTCAAAATAGATACAATAATTTACATAATTTTAGTTATAAATTATGCATAAGATTGAGGATAATTATACAATTGTGCAAGTTTTAATTATTAAGGTTTCGGTTTTGGACCGAATCGAATAATATATTTTAGTATTTTCAAAACTAAAAGTGAACCTTATTTTTTTTTTTTAAATCGAACCAATCTTTTATTCGATTTGGTTTAGTTTTGTTCTTTTCTCGTTCCAAAACCAAATAATACTCGCATCTAACTAGGGGTGGGCATTATTCAGTTTTGGACCGAAAACTGATTTGAGCCGAATCGAATAAGGGATTCGGTTCGAGTTGAAAAAAAAAATTCAGTTTGGTTTTGAAAATACTAAGATTTTTTTTTACTCGGTTTCGATTTTAGTTTTGGATTTCGTTTCCGGTCCAAAATCCAAAATCGATTAAGATTGATAAAGTTACGTAAATATTCCCAATTCTATGCATATTTGTGATAAAAAAAATGTGTATGCTTTGAAAATAATAAATCTATGTATGTGTTTTTTAGTCCAACTTTGATAATTTAACAACTAGTCAAACTTTAGACACAATTTTGAAATACAATATATGTGTGTATAAAAATTATTTTTAATATAATTTAACCACGATTTCAACTTTGGATCTAATTTATTAAATAATAAAAATATTCCAACCGAACAAACCGAATCGATTATTCGATTCGTATCGATTTCAATTTTGACTAATTTCATTTCGATATCGATTTTAGATTTTTAGAATTTTGGTTGGGTTTAAACCGAATAAATGGAATGCTCACCCATTCTCAACCAATGCTTTACCCGGACTCTGGTTGACCAATGATGTTGGGGCCAACAGTAACGAACTTTAGTGGATCCTGACCCCAAGCATATAAGAGAGAGAGAAAGGGGTCGTAAATTTCTGATCCGTAACTTTGCTACTCCTGGGGGGAATGGAGGGGATCAAGAGCAGCAGCAGCGACGATCAAGTACACGTGGTCCCCTTTGTGGCGAAGACGTACAGCATGGTGTGCGAGCCGAGAACCGACGCAATAATCCGGTGGGGGAGGGACAACAACAGTTTCGTCGTGCTCGACCTCCCTCGCTTCTCGCAGATCCTCCTCCCTTCCTACTTCAAGCACAACAACTTCTCCAGCTTCATTCGCCAGCTAAATACTTATGTAAGTTTCTCTACAGACATTTTTTTTTGTTGTTGTTGTTGCTGTTGTTGTTGTTGCTGCTGCACAGAGCTCCTCACAGAACTTCTCGAGTCTTCAGTTCGAGTTCTTGAACAAGACTTCGGATTTGGATAATCCCCTCTACTTGCAAGTTTCATGCTCAGCATGATCCCAATAGAAATCGGGGTCGTCGGTGACCCTCCAAAAACGGCCTACGAGAAATCGGAATCGTTTGGTTCGTGGAATCATCGGGTTGGAAAAAGAAAGTGATTAATTTCTTATGTTTGGATGTCAAAAGAATTGAGGAGGAAATAAAATTGATTTCCAATGAAAGAAAATTAGGGAGGAAAGTGATTCCATCTATCCAAGCAATGAAAGAAAATTGGTCCCCGTGGCCGTAGCCCATTGGGAACGGTGGAGCATCCCGGCACAGTGGCGCGGGTTCGAGCAAGCACCATTAAGAAGTGGACACCCTCAAAAATATATATATATATATATATTCATTTTGTTTTTCAAATTTCTTGACATTTCCAAACATCGGAAAGAAAAATCAACAAAAATTATAATTTTCCAAAGTAAAAAAAAAAAAAAAGGCCAAAGAATCGATTTCATTTCCCTTCCATTGGGCGAACCAAACGTGGCCAGGCAAGGGATAATCAAGACTAGCTTCGGATAGGGCAACCCAACCTGCTGCACCCGGCCATGTTTCTTGATAATTTAGATCATGTAGATAATGGTACACGATCTCCTATCTATAAATCTCTATTAAATCCAAATTGTTCTTTTTACTGCGTTTAGGGCTTCAGAAAGGTGGATCCTGGTCAGTGGGAATTCGCTCACGAGTTCTTCCTCCGCGGCGAGACCCGGCTGTTGCCGCTCATAGTTCGGCGCAGGAAGAAGGGCTGCCATGGTGGGAAGGCCGAGGACTACTTGGAGGCGGAGAACGGAGAGGAGGAGACGCTGTTCCGGGAGGTGGCGAGACTGGGAAGAGAGCAGAGGGCGATCAGGGAGGAGCTCGACGACATGAGCAAGAGGCTGATCGCGACGGAGAGGAGGCCGCAGCAGATGGTCTCTTTCCTGATCAAGGTCGCCCAGGACCCGGAGCTGCTCCCTCGACTAGTGCTGTCTAAGAAGGAGCAGCGGAAGCAGCAGCAGAAGCAGCAGCAGCAGCAGCAAGTGGCAGTAGACGAGAAGAGGTGGCTGTGGCCTGACAATTCTTCTTCACTTCCTCCACTTCCGCAATCTTTACTGGAGTTCCAAAGTCGTGAGATCATGACACCGCTCATTCCGCAAGAAGCAGCGGCGGCGGCGGCGGCTATTTCTTCTGATTCAGAATTGATCAGTTCTATTACGAATGAACATCATGTTGGAGCTCCATGCAGCCAGAGATTCTTTTTCCCCGGGTTTGTAGATCACGAAGAAGCAGAAGAATGTGTTGCCTATCCTTTTTCTCTACTTGGCCAAATATTCTTCTAGGTAAAAACAAACTTGTGCAACTAAATTAGTAAAATTTGTCACTTTAGATATGCTTTTGTTAAACTTCATGTTTGGTTTTCTTTCTTACTTGTATGCATAGTTTCTTCTTCTTCTTCTTCTCCTCTCTTCATTTGTCTCACAAATGCAGTTCCACAGGATTAGGTAGATGCTTGGTGTGCAACAGTGCAAGTGGTTTTTTTTTTAATGTCCGACGATATGCACGAAATTTTGTGCACACGAATTTTGTGTACGCTGCATTGCGCACGATCCATTGCATATGGAAGAAATAATACGTCCCCTTGGCTCGATGCACTGGTCTTTTGTCCCCCAGCTAGGTTCTTATACCTCCACTCTTAAACCACAAGAGCACTCAAGTTCGATCGCTGATCATATATAATATAGTCATGTGCTATTTTAAAACATCAAATTATTATGTGTACTGTATTTAATCTCTATTTGGAGGGACGTAAAACAGACACATAAAATTATTATGTGTACCACATTTGATTCCTATTTGGAGGGACGTAAAACAGACATAAATTATTATGTGTACTACATTTAATTCCTATTTGGAGGGACATAGATTTTTTTTTAGAAGCAACAGAAGATATGATTAATAAACAGACACATAGTTCCCCGTATCCAAGATTGATATGGGTAGAAATACAAATATCAGGAACATCTTCATACACAAATACTTGATAATGAATGAGCAATCCCAATAGATTTTATAGGAGTATAAGCAAATGATATTTTAATGTCACAAAAGAGGATGCTACGGTATGAGCTATCAACAAAATCATGTAAGGTCATATTTCTAAAACTCGCACATGATTATATCAACTGGACTAATATTTGTTATGGAAGACCAGCAAGCACGCAGACAATAAAACAGAAAATTCACTGTAGAGTAACCAACTTTGAATTAATTGCGGGGAGGATAACGTTTTTGGCAAAATTACAAATATGAAACCTTTCCGACAGAGTGTCTGGCGGAAATCCAGCGCCTAGGGACGCGTGGCAAGCAGCGCAGGCTCAGTTCGGTTTTGTGTTTTAGTTTGTTTTCTTTTTTCACCCAACGGCTCAGTTCGGTTTTGTGTTTTAGTTTGTTTTCTTTTTTCACCCAACGGCTATACGACTCCAATGCTGCCCCCCGTGCTGCAAAAGCTGCCCCCCCCGTCCCTTCGTCTGCAAACAAAGCAGCTAAAGAAGCATCATAGGCGCTGGATTTTCGACAGATTGTCTGGCGGGCCCTCTGACGGAAAGGTTTCATATTTATAATTTTGCCAAAAATGTTATCCTCTCCGCAATTAATTTAAAGTTGGTTACTTTACAGTGAATTTTCTGACAATAAAACAACTCAACCTTTCTAAGTTCCGAGCCAATAAAAAGTCAATAATAAAAAAAGTAACAAAATGAACTATGGATACCAATCTTTCAGAATATTAGAAAAGTACCAAGTATTTCAAATTTGTATATACATATTATAAATGTGTACAAATTAGAAATATAGCTATAGATTATGTGGCGATAGGTACCTTATATATATACTAGTCTACATGTACGTGTCTTGCACGTATTTTAATTAGAATGTCATAAGGTCAGCTGTCGTCTTTCCGTCTTTTCCAGGTGACTTTTTATGTGTGTGCTTTCTTTTTACAATGCCAGATTTTGTTCTTTTTTTTAATTTTCTATTGAGAATAATGACCTCTGGAAGACGGTAAAGAAAAGAAAAAATTATTATCATTGGAACATGAAAAGTTGTATGAAAAAAGAAACTTCATAGCATGCAAACTTTATTGTTTTGAATCTTAAGATATACAAATTGACATAATAACATAATATTTATAAAATACTCTAGGATATTTTAAAAATTCAAAAGTTTCACCACTAAAGTTTCATATATATATATATATATATATATATATATATATATATATATATATATATATATATATATATATAAAAGAAAATTGCATAAAAGTACTACAATTTGTTACAATTCTAAGTAGAGCATTAGGTTTTGTTAAATTGCATGAAAAGAATGGGGCCAGACATTTAAAGTCTGGACCTGTTAATTTTGTAATTAGGGGGAGCCGGTCTTTAAAAGTCCGGATGTTGACGTCACATGTAGAAATAGTGTAGACAATATTAATGTAGACAATATTTGTAGAAATTAATTTGTACAAATATTTTTGCAAAATAATGCAGAAATTATTTTAAGAAATAATGTAGAAATAATCTACAAATTATGATATTTGAAATTGTTTTATGTTAGAAATTTTTGTTAAATTATTTTTGGAAGTAGGCTGCTGTTGTTAAAGACTGCTAACATATTTGGGGGATGAAATTTGAGGGATGAAATTTGGAAGATGAGTGAAGTGTTGGATTTACACGTGTATATATATAGGTTTCAAAAAACTAGTCCTTGCTATCCAACCGTTACAAAGTAATAGAACATAGAAAGAGCCGTTGGAAAATTGAAAAATTAAATATATGAACCGGACTTTCGAAGTCCGGCTGATGACGTCAACAACCGTTCAAAAGTCCGGATCCTTTTATTTTTCGATTATTTTCTTAATTGTGGAGCTCTAATCCTCTTTAATCAATATGACATCAGTAACCGGACTTTCAAAGTCCGGTTGGATGCTTCTTCTGAAATTTTGGGAAACCTAATGCTATTCTAGGAATACCTTTAAACTATAATGTCTTTTCTGAAATTTTCAGTATATATATATAATTTTGACAAACTTGTACTCATGTAAATTATTAAAATGTTAATATCATGTATATAATTTTCTTATAAAAGTAGGAGGAGGAGAGAATTAGCCAGCTAAATACAATTCCCTTTCCTATTTATTACTAGTGGAGGCGTAGGCGTTCATATGGCACGAACCCAACCTTCTCGACATAGGCGTGCAGGCACCGGACTAGCGCCAGAGAGTTCCGGACGGAGATGCGGCCTCCGAACCCGGCCTTCTCGACGTAGGTGCGCAGGCACCGGACCAGCGCCAGGGACCCGAGTCCGGCGGAGGCGGACACGGCAAAGACCACGGTAGCGGCTTTCGGGGCGGCGTGGGGCCTCATGGAGGCGAAGATGCGCAGGGTCATCGCGGGGCGTCCGAGGGCGGCGAGGCCCAATACGACGACTGTCCAGGAGACGACGTCCCTGTGCGGTATTCCGTCGAACACCCGCAGGACGTGGTCGACGGAGCCGCGTCGGGAGTAGGCGGTGAGCAGGACGGTTTACACGAAGGGGTCGGACCGGAATCCGAGAAGGAGGGCGTGTGCGTGGAGCGACCTGGTGGCGGCGGCAGCGGCGGTGGTGGTGTTGAGTAAGGAAGAGAAGGTGTGGGAGTCGGGAGGGACGCAGCGGCGGAGCATTTGGGAGTAGATGGAGAGTGGGTCGGCGGAGATGGCGATGACGGTGTTGAAGGAGAAGGGGTTGGGGTTGGTCATGGCAGAGAAGAGGGAGGCGACGAAAGAAGGATCGGTGTCGACAGCGCGGTGGAGGATGCTTGCAACAAAGGGATTGCGGAAGAGGCCAACAACGACGGCGTGGACAAGGATGGAGCGGAGAGGAGCTAGAGACGGAAGTGCCATTAAAATAACTGGTTGTTCCGTACCCAACATGGAATCTTCTTATCTCTTATAGAGAAAGGAATATTTTAGTCCTTTTATTATCGTTGAACCAAAATACATAGGTCGGACAAAAAATCGATTGTGCTTTATATTATAGATGTAGATGTCAGTGGTGAGCAGGGAATAGGGACCTTTTTTCTTTTGGAGGGGAAAAGGCAAAAAGAGCTGATACTGAGTCATCTGCACAACAGTGGAAGCGATATTTTTTATATTTCATTTAAGTTGAAGACGTAGCTGGAGGAGCATGGGACAAAGAAAGACAGCTGGTCGTAGCAGCGTGTCGATTCACAATTGGCGAGCCCCCGAGCGCGAGAAAGCGACGCAAAAGTGGTGGTGGCCTTCGGTTCCATCCAGAGCTGCCATTGGACCGGCTGTTCCGTCGAATAATATTCAATCCTTTTCTTCCGCCATGCTGCCATTAGCCTACCAATCAAAGTTTGACAAGAACAACTAAGCAGGGCCGGGCCCCGTCCCAGAACAACCCACCCACAAACATGAGATTCCAAAAAAAAAAAAAATTCTAATTTGATGTGCGGAGAAATTGGTAAAAAAAAAAAAAATCAAAATCAAAACAGACGTAGGTTGTCAGAATTCCAAACGGCAATGGAGGCATATGTCGATTTAAATTTCCAAGATGAAGATGGAAAGATTTGTAAATATTCCAATTTTAAAACAACTGTTAGATATTTACAACTTGATACTCTCAACTATTCCAATTTTACAACTTAATAACCTCATAGGTAGCCCTGGGCAGAAAGTCCATAACCGAAGTCCATAACCGAAACCGAACCGATTCAACCGAACCATTTTGATTTCGGATCTATTCAATAAACCGAATGGTTTTTGATTAAGTGATATTTCGGGTTCGGTTTCGGATCGGTTATTAACCGAAGTCCGAAGTATAACCGAAGTTCTGTATTAGAGTCTAGAGACATAAACATATGTAGATGTAGGCTAGGTTTGATAATTAGACGAAGAAGCTGAAGAAGGCATGCGAGCAAGGAACGATTGAGCTTCTCCTCGGCTTTCACCCTTTTTCTTTTCCCAAAATCTAAAAACCCTAGGTATAAGACACAGAGATTCACGCTGGCTTCTTCAGCTTCTTCGTCTTCGAGTTTCCCTCACTATCGTCCTTCTGGTTCTGGAAATTCCAGGAATCGATCTAAGGTTTGTGCATATCTTCGTCGTCTCTACTTCTGGTTTTACTCTCTTATTCATCTTCGTTGTTTTACTCTCTGTTTACTCTCTGATTCATCTTCGTTGTTTTCATCATCTGATTCAGGTCTGTTAATTCGTGATTGTCTTTACTCTTTAGCTTGATTTGTTAATTCGTGATTGTCTTTAGCTTGTCTGTGAATCGATTGTTATCATCTAAGGTTATCATCTGAGTTAATCTGGTTATCATCTAAGTTTGTCTTCGTTTTCTATGGGTTGTGTCGTTGTGATTGTGCTTTGTATATGACTCTGCCTGGTTTTGTTAGTTTCTCATTATCGATGTCTCACGAATTAAGTTTGTCAATCAATGATTATTGATTTATCTGAATGTCTTTGAATCGATTATTGAATTAAGTTTGTCTTTGTCTGAACTTAACCGAAGTTTGATTAATGGTTGTTAGCATGTATGTTATTTGATTCTTGAATCATGTTGTTAGCATCTAAGTTTGTCTTGTTCTTGAATGTTTTTTTTATCTTGTCTGAATGTATGTGAATCGACACTTTAATCATCTAACTTGTAATCTCTGTTTCATGTATTGTTTTGAGATGGATTCGTCAACACATTCATTCCAAAATAACAATCAAGAGGAGGCTGATCGAGGGAAACGAAAAGTACAGGATGAAACTGGTGCAAGTGGAGTAACTTCTCAGCCTAGTAAGAGGGTTCTCGCCACAAGGTCCACCGTATGGCAGCATTATACAAAGATTAAACCTCTCCTTAAGAAGTGTATCTGCCACTACTGCAAGAAAGAGTTTTCTTGTCTTAGCAAGTCAGGGACTTCAAACCTTCTAAGCCATCTTCAAATCTGCAAGCATTACAAGGCGTGGGTAGAAGGAGAAGCCAAAATTCAACCTGTTATTAACGAAGAAGGAAGCTTGAAGAATGCAAAAGTGACTGAGGAGATATTCAGAGAAGCAAGCAATGAGATGCTTGTGCTAGGGGAGTTGCCATTGGCTTTCATTGAAAGTGTGGCTTGGAAACACTTCTGCAAGAAGGTATTTTATTTGGTTATTTGATTAAACGCCTATTTTGTTACATATTTGCTGTTTCTAATTCTGTTTAATATGATTTTTCTTTAAGGTACACTTGTTCAAGCCTCACTCAAGAAGGACAGCAACAAGAGACATTGTTCAAATGTATGTATCAAGGAAATCAGCTATGAGGGAATGGTTTAAAGCCAACAAGCAAAGAGTTTCACTAACAACTGACATTTGGACTGCTATTCCAACAGGTTTTTTTCTTTTTTTTTTTCTCTGTGACAATACTCCAACAGGTTATGTACTTGAATTTTTAAATAACTAATTTCATTTCTAAATTCTTGTTATCTGCAGGTGCTAGTTATATGGCTGTCACAGCACATTTTATTGATGTATATTGGCGGTTGAAGAAGTTGATCATTGGCTTTAAGTATGTCTCGGATCACAAAGGTCAGACAATATCTAATGTGCTTGTAGACTGTTTAGCTGAGTGGGGAATAGAAAAAGTGTTTTGTGTGACTGTTGATAATGCTACAGCCAATGGTTCTGCATTGAGGGATTTTAGTGCTAAATTCTCCTTAGTCTCGACTGACTCATTTGTGTTAGATTGGAGCTATATGCATGTCAGATGCTGTGCTCATATTATCAATTTGATTGCGAAGGAAGGATTAGATCAGGTGAATGAGAATGTGAATGCCATTCGCAATGCTGTCTTATATGTTAGATCCAAGACAAATAGGCTGCATTCATTTGAACAGAAGGTTGATGCTGCAAAAATTACAAGAGGAAGCTTGCCACTGGATGTTAAAACTAGGTGGAATGCAACGTACTTGATGTTAACAAAGGCACTTAAGTACAAGGCAGCATTTGGTAGGATGGAGATAGAAGACAAGCTCTATAATGATCACTTCTTGGAGTACGAAAATGGAAGTAAAAGGGTGGGACCTCCTCAGCTGCCTGATTGGAATGCGGTTGAAAGATTGACCAGGTTTCTTATTATCTTTTATAATGCAACCTTAACAGTCTCGGCTTCATCTTCTCTGAATGCATACAAGTGCTATGGTCAGATAGTGACAATAGCAACCAATTTGAAAGATTTGACTAACAGTTTTGACCCCGAGGTGCAGAGTAAGGCAGTTCATATGTTGCAGAAGCTTGACAAATATTGGGATGGTATGAATAAGATCAACAAGATGTTAATTGTGGCTACTGTGTTTGATCCTAGGAAGAAGATGCAGTATGCTAAGATGTGTTTTGATGAGCTGTATGGGAAAGATTCTTTAGAGAGTAAGGCATTATGTAAATCAGTCACTGATCTTCTTCGAAGTTTGTTTTCAGAGTACAATGGGAGGTACAAAAGAGATTTAAATGCTCAGGATTTAAATGCTCGAGATTCTCAGTCTCAGTCACAGTCTCAGCCTCATTCTCAGCAAACAGGTCAGTCATCTCAGTCTACTCAAGATAGTTCATTGGAGGAAACAGTTTTGGGTTACAAGAATATTGATTTCCAATATGATGAGTTGCTACAAGAGATTGGAGTATCCGACACAAGAGATGAGTTGGATATTTATTTGAAGGAAGGTGTTGAGAATCCGAACTTGATGGCTGGAATCGAGTATGATGTACTCTCGTATTGGAAAGTCAGTAGTGGCAAGTATCCGATTCTGGCTGAGATTGCTCGTGATGTTCTAGCAATGCAAGTTAGCTCTGTTGCTTCTGAGAGTGCATTTAGCACAAGTGGTAGAATGATTTCTCCATCTAGGAGTTGTCTAACTCACTACATGGTTGAGGTGCTTATGTGTACAGAGCAGTGGATGAAACAAGACATTCATTTTGAAGATAAAGTGCTTACAAATGCTGAAATTATTGCTGAGTTTGAGTATGAAGATAAACTCGAGAAAGGTATGAATTTCTGTCTTATATAATTGCTCAGCTTGATTAAGACTTTAAGAGTCTCTAATGGTATTTTTTTTTACAGAGTTTGCAATATTGGCAATGGATAATGCAGAAGACAATATGCAGTCATAGACTTATTCGGTTTCAAGGTATTTTCGGTTTTAACGATCTGATTTATCACTTGTTAAATGCTATAGACTTATTGTAACTTTCTGATTTATCACTATGCACTAATGCAGGTCTGATTGTGAAGGTTCTTACCTCTTGGTTCTCTCTTGTGATGAAGATCAACCGAACCATTGATGTCACAGACTTTGTTTGCTATCTTAGTGTCTCTTTTATGTTTTGAATCTTGTTTTTGTCTACTCTATTTTATGTTCTATCTCGTTTTAGGTTCTGAATTTGTACTCTCCAATGAACTTGCTATGATTTTATCTTGTTTTTAGGTTCTGAATTTTATGTTCTATTTCGGATTATTGGTTACTTTGGTTGCAAATTAGGTACTTCGGTTGTAAAAAACCGAACCGAAATCGAGTCCATGAATATTTCGGATATTGATGGATCTTACATACAAATAGGAAACCGAACCGAACCCGAAGACAACCGAACCGAACCCGAACCGAAGTTCAAAAATAACCGAATGGATCCTAGACCCCTACACCCGAAAAACCGAAAAACCGAATAAACCGAACCGAACCCGAATGGACATCCGAACGCCCAGGGCTACTCATAGGTATCAACTTGATATCATAAATTTCAAAAATGACGAAATTATCCATCATCTCCATTTCTCCATTCTTCCAGCGGCAGTCACCATCCCGTCACCTCCCATCCCCAGGCTTCACCACCCGGCCCTCCCGGCCCCCTTTTCATGGCACGGATGCATCACACCCGCATCCCCCCCTCCCCCCACGCCCCTAACAACCCCCCCCCCCCCCCCTCTCTCTTCGCCCACGTCGGGGACCGACATGCAGCTGGGAGAGGGGGGGGCGAGGTTAGAGGCACGACACGGGGAGGGATCGGAGAGCACATTTTAGGGGTGAGCATTCAGTTAATTCGGTTCTAACCGAAAATCGAATTTGACCGAAAACCGAATAAGTAAAACCGAACTGAACTTGTCCATAACCGAATTAAATTGGTTCGGTTTATTTAATTTTTCGGTTTATTTGCAACTTTTTTTTGTTAATATAATATATATATATATATATATATATATATATATATATATATATATATATATATATATACCGAAACCGAAATCCAAAACTAAAATCGAAACCGAGCCGAATCCCTTATTTGGTGAATCCCTTATTTGGTTCTGTTCGATTTTCGGTCCAAAACCGAATAATGTTCACCACTAATGTCTTGGACTGGTCCTGCAACTAAGTAAGATCTCTCTCTCTCTCTCTCTCTCTCTCTCTCTCTCTCTCTCTCTTCTGAGGCTAAACACCGTGTTCACGGCCCATAAGATTGTTAAGCCCATCACACTCTGTTGGACTTTCTAGACATGAAAAGTATAGGCCGATGAACTCGGCCCAAAGTAAAATTTGTCGGGTCATGAACTTATATTGAAAGTCTTGATGGCAACAATGGCAAGCATTGGCCTCGATTTCGACTACGTCTTGAATTGCAAAGTTACGCCAATGGTTCATTCGTACAGGAAACTTTGTCTTCGAAGTGTAACATTATTGTGGGCCGGCTAAAATTGTTACTACCCAATTGACATGAGTCTAACTTGAATAGACTGTTTAGGCATTCTCCAGCAGCTAATGTTTAAACATTTTTTTTTTTTTTTGAAACATTATCATAGAATGTCTGTTATGTCCCTTAGAAGAAATTTTTTTAGGGTATTGCATGCAGATATTATAATACTATTAAAATACAACCATATAGCGACGACACTATTGATAAGTATGTTTTCGTTGCTGACCATGTACAGACCAAAAATGCGACTAACATTAGACTTGCAGTTCGTCACTGATCCATTGATCCCACCGTATGATTCTCTTAATAGTGCAGCTAGGGCTGCAAATGAGCCAAGCCGTTCGCGAGTTGCTCGAAGCTCGGCTCGATAAAAGCTCGTTTGAGCTCGGTTCGTTTAGTAAACAAGCTGAGCTCAAGCTTCATTTTCGAGCTCGTTTAATAACGAGCCAAGCTCAAGCTTAGAAGTACTCGGCTCGTTTGAGCTTGCAAGCTGGCTCGTTTATGAGCTTGTGAGCTGGCTCGTTTAGGAGTTTGTTTACAAACTCGTTTGTTCTTTATTGAATTCTAATTAATATATATATATATATATATATATATATATATATATATATATATATATATATATATATATATTTGTTTGTGTGCATTATATATTTATATGTCCTTAATAATTGATTTTAAGGAATTTTTTTGATTAAATTTTTATAAATAAATTGTTAATATTACAGGTACATGAATTCAAACCTAACTAAATTGAAATCGAGCTCGTTAAGCTTGAAATAAAGTTGAGCGAGCTTGATTTTGAGCTTATCAAGCTTGTTTATCAAGCCAAGCTCGAGCTCAAACCAAGCCAAGCTCAAGCTTAATATAAACAAGCTCAAGCCAAGCTCAAGCTCTAAAATAAAAAAATTTATCAAGCTCGAGCTCGAGCTTGAGCTCGATTAATTCTAGTCAAGCCAAGCTCAAGCTTACAAAAGCTTGGCTCGGCTTGGCTCGTTTGCAGCCCTAAGTGCAGCTTAGCCGTGGGAATTAGCGATATACTAGGGGCCCTACTTAGTGACCTATTATCCATAGTTGTTGGTCATCTTTTGCTTCATAAATAGCAACAGATTATTTGTCGTTGTTTCATTGCCTTTGTTTCATAACAAAAACAACTTAGCAATGGACAAATTTGTCGCTAAATCACTGCTTAGGACAATAATTCCACCATCTTCATATTCATTTAAAAATTCTCTAAAAAATTTCTCTCACCACCGACCTGAGCTCCCTTCTTCGCTAACCTCCTCTGCTGCATCCCTCTCTCCTTTATGCCACCGACCCCCTGCCAGGGCCGGCCCCGCGGTTTGGGTTGCCTTAGCCGGAGCTAATTTTTGTTGCCCTTTACCCTTATTGAAAGATAAATGTTTAATTTGAATTTTTGTTGAACCGGTCCTAAGAAAACTAAATGGCCCGGGGGTTGCCCTATGGAGGGGGGTTGCCCAAGTCCGAAGTCTTGTCAGGCTTACCCCAGGGCCGGCCCTGCCCCCTGCCCACGTTGTCAACCTCCTCCGATCGACGAGCCACCCTCCAGCAAATTACTCCTTCTCTGCTCCTCCCCTATCGTACTCGTCCTCCTACACCTCTTAGAGATCTGACTGCCCCCATCCTTCTTCGTTGCAAGTCCCCCCAAGATCCCCTACCCCCGCCCTTCTCTTTAGTCAGCAACGCAACCCCTTGTGCCCTCCTTCTATGTCAATAGAGAATACCCCATTCCCTCCTCTCCTTGCTCGCCAGAGCATGATCCAAGCATGGATCGGTACCCCCTCCTCTTCTGAGCTGTGAACCCAAGTCCGAGTTGGAGCTCTCATGTCATTGTGATGGTCATTGGTATAAGATTCTTGTTGGGAAAGAAGCGCGGAAACTTTTCCCCAAACCGGAGAGTACCTGCGAGAGGACCGAGCAAACAACGCACGAACCCAAAAACAAGCACACAAAACAATCACGCAGACAGAGAATTTTTGACGTGGAAACCCTTGCGGGAAAAACCACGGAACGATCGGAGTCCAACCCTGAGAAGCCTCCACTAATGGAATAGAAGAATTACACCCTCTACAAACTCCTCCCGATCCAAATCGGATCCCCACAACACTCAAAGACAAGAACAATGATCACAAGGCTACGAAGAACGAGAACGACGAGTAGAGATTACCCGAAACACGATCTCCTTCGAAAACGACCTTCGATCCTCTGTCTTCTTCTCCGAAGTTGCAATGGCACTCTTGCCTCCTTCTCTCTCGAACTTGTGTTATGTTGCTCTTGTAAATTAGGGTTGAGAAAACTCAATATATATCTCCCTAATCCCGCAACCAAATTGAACCGTTGGATTAGATCCAATGATGAAAACTCATCCAAAATCCCGCTTCAGCCCCCCGACACACAGAGTTCGGCCAGAACTCTGTGCGGGGCAACCAGCACTGGCCGACCCACTTCTGGAATGAGGAGGCAGAGTTCGGCCAGAACTCTGCCAGGGGCAGAGTTCGGCCAGAACTCTGCCAGGGGCAGAGTTCGGCCCGAACTCGGCCCCTCTGCTTCCAGCAGCTCTCTGCAGCTCTCTCAGCAGTCCTGCTTCCTCCCCGAGCTTCTTCGGCACACGAACGGCGCTCGTCGCACTCCGGGGTCTTCTCCACATAGGTTGGGAACCCCACCCACTCCAACAAATCTCCCCCTTCACAACTATGGGGAGGACGTCGTCATCCCGACGATCTGCCTGCAGTACTCAAACTTTCCCCTTGGTAGAATCTTCGTGAACATATCAGCTCCGTTGTCATCTGTATGCACCTTCTCAAGCTCCGCGTCCTTCTTTTCAACCACATCCCGTATCCAGTGATACCGAGTCTCGATGTGCTTGGACCGGCTATGAAACGTCTGATTCTTCACAAGATGGATAGCACTCTGACTGTCGCAAAGCAAAGTATACTGCTCTTGCTTCAGTCCTATTTCCTGCAACAGCTTCTTCATCCACAACAGCTCCTTGCAAGCCTCCGTCGCCGCAATGTATTCTGCCTCCGTCGTCGACAAGGCAACACACTTCTGCAACCGCGACTGCCACGACACCGCTCCTCCCGCAAACATCATCACGTAGCCCGAAGTCGACCGCCTCGTGTCTACATCTCCAGCCATATCAGCGTCAGTATACCCGACCAGCTTCGGCTCGTCACCACCAAAGGAAAGTCTCCAACCAGCAGTGCCCTGAAGATATCGTAGAATCCACTTGACCGCACTCCAATGTACCCTTCCAGGATTCGAAAGATACCTGCTAACCGTACCAACTGCATGAGCAATATCTGGCCTCGTACACACCATGGCATACATAAGGCTTCCCACAGCTGAAGCATATGGAACCCGCTCCATATCTTCCTTTTCGTCCTCGGTAGATGGACACTGCTCCTCAGTGAACTTAAAGTGAGCCGCGAGGGGGGAACTCACTTTCTTCGACCCGTCCATTCCGAAACGCTGAAGTACCCGGTGAATGTACTTCTTTTGGGACAAGTATAGCAGCTTGGACTCTCTCTCTCGGCTGATCTCCATCCCAAGAATAGTCTTCGCTGCGCCCAAATCCTTCATAGAGAAGGCCGCGCCCAGTTGGCGCTTCAACTCCGCTATCCTAGTGGCATTCCGACCCACTAATAGCATATCATCAACATAGAGCAATAAGATGATAAAATCATCATCGGCAAAATACCTCACAAATGCACAATGGTCCGACGTCGTCCGTGCATAACCATGCTCCCCCATAAACGACTCGAACTTTCTGTACCACTGCCTCGGAGCCTGCTTCAGACCATACAAGCTCTTCCTCAACCGGCAGACCAAATGTGACTTGCCCTTCTCACAGAATCCCTCCGGCTGCTCCATGTACAACTCCTCCTCAAGATCACCGTAGAGGAACGCCGTCTTCACGTCCATCTGCTCGACCTCCAAGTCGAAACTGGCTGCTAATGCTAGCACCACCCGAATAGACGAATGCTTGACGACATGCGAAAAGATTTCATCATAATCCACGCCTTTCCGCTGACCGTAGCCCTTGACTACCAGCCTCGCTTTGTATCGAGGGCGAGTAGCATCATCCGTCTGCTTCACTCTGAACACCCATCGATTTTTCAAAGCCTTCTTGCCCTTTGGCAACCGCACCAGATCATAAGTAGAATTGGTGTGCAAGGAACTCATCTCCTCCTGCATAGCCACCATCCACTCCTGTCTGTGTTCGTCTTCCATAGCCTCTGCGAAACTTTCGGGCTCTCCCCCGTCAGTCAATAGCACATACTCATCCGGCGAGTATCTCGTAGATGGTCGACGATCCCTGTTGCTCCTTCTCAGTGGAGCCACTGGTGCTGGCTGTATACCGACAGCCTCCTCCCCTTCAGGAACTACCTCTCCGGCATGCTCATCCTCCAGAGGGACACCCTGACCACCATCAGCAGGCTGATGATCAAGGTTGGAAGCAACTCCATGTACCGGCTCCCCCATAACTGGATCCTCCGCGATGTCCTCTGGAAACTGGTCGAAGCAAAATGACTCTAACTCAGGCAATTCCTCAGCCTCAGAAGGCGTCTCGGAGTCCTGAGTGTTGGTCATGGTCTGATCCTCGACGAACACCACGTCCCTGCTTCTGTAGAGCTTTCCTTCCACTGGGTCGTAGAGTCTATAGCCAAACTCATCCCGACCGTAGCCGACAAAGACGCATCGCCTCGTCTTCAGCTCAAGTTTGGTCCTCTCGTCCTTCGGTACATGCACGAAGGCTTTACAACCAAACGCCCGCAGGTGACTGTATGACGGCTCCTTGCCGTACCATACTTTGTCAGGCACATCACCCTGCAAAGGAGCACTAGGAGACAAATTAATAATATAAGCAGCTGTGAGAAGAGCCTCACCCCAATAACTGCCCGGCAAGTTTGCTTCTGACAGCAAACACCGCACCCTCTCCATCAGTGTCCTGTTCATGCGCTCCGCTACACCATTGAGCTGAGGTGTCTTTGGCGGAGTCTTCTGGTGTCGTATCCCTTGCTCTCTGCAATACGCATCAAAGGGACCGATGTATTCGCCGCCATTGTCGGACCGAACACACAACAACTTCTTGCCCGTCTCCCTTTCAACGGAGGCCTGAAACTCCTTGAAAGTAGGCAGCACCTGATCCTTGGTCTTTAAGGCATAGACCCAAACCTTCCTGGAACAGTCATCAATAAAAGTCACAAAGTAAGAAGCACCACCAAGAGATTTTACCTTCATAGGACCGCAGACATCCGAGTGAATCAACTCGAGCAACGCCGGCTTCCTCGAACTTGGGTGACTCTGGAAAGACACCCTACTTTGCTTCCCAGCCAAACAGTGCGTGCATTTCTCCAACTTTGTAGACTTGAGCCCCGGAATCACTTTCCTGTTCATCAAGTAGCTCATCCCCTTCTCGCTGATATGGCCGAGCCGCCTGTGCCACAACTCGGTAGACGCGTCACTGACTGCGTTCACCTCCTGTGCCCCCTCTGCGCTCCCCTCCATATAGTAGAGACCGGACTTCTTGCTTCCTCTGGCAATCACCATCGAACCTCTGGAAAGCTTCCACTGACTATTCCCGAAGAGACTGAAGAATCCCTCGTCATCCAACCTTCCAACCGACACCAGGTTGAAACGGATATCAGGGACATGACGAACATCCTTGAGAACAAGAACCACACCCGTCTTCGTTCTCAAATGCACATCTCCAATGGCAACCGCCTTCGACACATCTCCGTTGCCCATCTTCAACACGCCACAGTCGCCTGTCGTGTAAGTGGCAAACAGTGCCCTATTGTGAGATACATGTGCTGAAGCCCCTGAGTCCACCAGCCAAGAATTGTCATCGCAGGCGAGGTTAGTAATGACCTCATCACCTACGACGATCACATCGCCTCCATGTACCGAGGCCGCCGCTGTAGTGTTCTCTTCTTGCTTCCCCTTGTCGCCCTTCTTCTCCTTCTTCCAAGCGAAACAATTCCGCTTGATATGGCCCTTCTTACCGCAATGATAACACTCTGAGTCCTCATACCGACCCTTGGACTTTCCCCTGCTCTTGTCTCTGCCACCACCTGGACCCCTGCTTTTGCCCCTTCCGCGGCTCTCTGAAACAAGTGCCTCTGAGTGGTGGGATGTGGATGAAGTGCCCTGAGAACGTCTCCGCATCTCTTCATTCAACACCCCGCTCTTGGCAAACTCCAGACTGACCATGCCCTCTGGAGCAGAAGCGATCATAGATACTCGTACGGTCTCCCACGAGTCTGGCAAGGTACACAGCAGCCACAGTCCCTGAACTTCGTCGTCGAACTTGACTCCCATAGAAGATAGCTGGTCAACCACGCCCTGGAAATCACTCAAGTGATCCGTAATAGACGCCCCATCCTTGTACCGCAGACCCATCATCGTTCGGATCAGGAACAACTTGTTTACCCCGGTCTTCTTCGCATACAAGGATTCCAGCTTATCCCACAACGTCTTCGCGTGCTCAATATTGGCAACGTGGTTGTACACGTTCTCATCAACAAACTGCCGTATGTACCCACACACCTGTATATGCTCGAACTTCCAGTCCTCCTCGGATTTATCACTGGGCCTCTCGGTTGCAAACACAGGTAGATGCAGCTTCTTGACAAATAGCAAATCCTTCATCTTGCTCCGCCAATAATGATAGTTTGTGCCATTAAGGTTCACCATGCGCACCGGCTTCGCGTCCATCTCTCCTCTCTGGTTCCTCTGTCAACTCCTGACACCCTTTGAACCCAAAGCTTTGATACCACTCTGTTGGGAAAGAAGCGCGGAAACCTTTCCCCAAACCGGAGAGTACCTGCGAGAGGACCGAGCAAACAACGCACGAACCCAAAAACAAGCACACAAAACAATCACGCGGACACAGAGAATTTTTGACGTGGAAACCCTTGCGGGAAAAACCACGGGACGATCGGAGTCCAACCCTGAGAAGCCTCCACTAATGGAATAGAAGAATTACACCCTCTACAAACTCCTCCCGATCCAAATCGGATCCCCACAACACTCAGAGACAAGAACAATGATCACAAGGCTACGAAGAACGAGAACGACGAGTAGAGATTACCCGAAACACGATCTCCTTCGAAAACGACCTTCGATCCTCCGTCTTCTTCTCCGAAGTTGCAATGGCACTCTTGCCTCCTTCTCTCTCGAACTTGTGTTATGTTGCTCTTGTGAATTAGGGTTGAGAAAACTCAATATATATCTCCCTAATCCCGCAACCAACTTGAACCGTTGGATTAGATCCAATGATGAAAACTCATCCAAAATCCCGCTTCAGCCCCCCGACACACAGAGTTCGGCCAGAACTCTGTGCGGGGCAACCAGCACTGGCCGACCCACTTCTGGAATGAGGAGGCAGAGTTCGGCCCGAACTCGGCCCCTCTGCTTCCAGCAGCTCTCTGCAGCTCTCTCAGCAGTCCTGCTTCCTCCCCGAGCTTCTTCGACACACGAACGGCGCTCGTCGCACTCCGGGGTCTTCTCCACATAGGTTGGGAACCCCACCCACTCCAACAATTCTAACCATAAACCTTTAGTTTCAACAACATTATTTTTTTAACAAAATTATTTTAATTTTAGGAAAAATTAAGTTTGATGTTTGTAATATATATATTTAGATTAAATGACATTAATATATGCCAATGCTATATATATGGTTAACCTTAGGGTTATGAATTTGCTGCATTGACACAAATATAAAAATGAACATGAACAAAAATATGGATATATGCTAGGATCAGGGTTAATTTGGTTACATTTGTAATATTTCATTCTTAGTTGGCGGGTTGTCCTAATGTGGATACATGATATATTAGAATTTAAGTTGGCGAGTTGCCCTTATTATTTTGGACGAAATGTGTGAATGTGTGTGTGCGTGCGCGTGCGCGCACGTGTTGGGACGGTGATTATATTTGTGTGTCTATATATTTGCAGGTTTTGGGAATTAATATAAACATGGTACATAGACACACAAATGTGATCTCCATATCCATATCCATAATTGTAGTATGTATCCATCATATAGTTATTTTTGTTGGCGGTGTGATCTTCCTACTCCACCAAAGAGATTTCATAGGGATCGTCGAGACAATATACATGACCTGATGGCATTATGTAAGTAAAAATTAATTATAGTGAATTCATATATTAATTTAGGTTTATATTTGCTTCTAAATGTAATTTGTTTGTTTATTTTTAGATTATTTTTGACATACGATGGGCCAAAACATGATATTATTAACAATCACTACAATAACCCGAGACAATTCATATGGCTAGCTTGATTTTTTCTTTTTTTTGAAGTGTTTTTTTCTTCCGCTTGACAAATGTCAAGTGGATCGAAGATTCGAATCTGTACCTTTCACGTCGGACTTCCGTTGCTACCACTAGACTACAACTACAACCCACCGACTATGGCTAGTTTGATTTGATTAAGACATGTTTTACACATTTGCATGTCCTGCATTCTTTGTATAAAATTAGTTTAATAAATGTTACTTAAAATAATCACGAACTTTGAGTGTTATCGACAACTGTTTCTTATAATAATCAATTAAATTAATTTCTTTAATTTGTACAAATTTATATTTTATGTATTAATAAATTATTTAAAAAGTCCGTGAAGGAGAGGTATTGATCCAGAGAATGAAAACTTCTCCAGGTCTTCCAGCATAATCATAAGAGGAAGAAGGACTGCGAGCAAAGCTTTAGCTGAAAGTACTTTGTTTATTGTTATGTTTCTATTTCTATAATAACTAACAGTAGAAGCATATATTTTGAACATTGTATAGTTTAAATACTTATGTCCGTTTGGTTCACTGTAATGTTATCGCAATCGTAATTGCAATATAATTAAATTTAAAAAAAAATATTTTTTATTTGATTATATTACGATTACATTACAGTGTAACAAACAAATCATTACGATTACATTACGATTACGATTACGATTACGATTACGATTACAGTATACCAAACAAATTTTTTTTTTTATATTTGATTACATTACAGTGTACCAAAAACGGAGTATGGAATATTTAATTAACCCATCTACATTATGTTGGCTTCTCCAGTGCAAAGCTGCCATCCATCCCAAATAGTGTAATATTAATATTAAAATTAATATTAAAATTAACATTAATATTAAGATTAAGATTAATCTTAACATTAAAATTAATCTTAACATTAAAATTAATATTAACATTAACATTAATATTAAAAAAATTGGATAGTTAATGTTTTGGATTAAAATTTGTCATGTTAACTGTTATGTCAGCCGAGTAGATATCAGATGTCATATAATAGGAGATGGTATCATCCAAATATTTTGGAAGCCAAATAGTATAATTGTTGTTGTTGTATATGTAGTGCAAAGTTAAACGAGAGCTGAAGATGGCAAGGTTGTAAACAGTGGGAGGTGGAGTCGGCAATGGAGGATCAGAAAAGAATCTTTGAGGATCCGAATCTTCAAAGTGATAGATATGGGTTCCCGAAAGTGTGTTTGTCCGCCACGACTATCACTTCCGACATCGAAAATAAACAGCACCACTAGGCACTAACTAGCCCGTCCCGTACACATTTATATTTGGAGACATATACTTCCATTTGAGTCTTTATATGTTCTGCTCCAACAGAACAGGCACAGCGCTTACAAACAATTGATGATGTTTTACTGTTTTAGTTTAGTTCCAAGGTCCCCGGGGCTTCTAATCAAATCGATGTGACAGCTGCGGACAAGAGGTCTCTGTTTTTTCTTTTTCTTTTTTATTTCTCTTTTTTTAAATCTCCGGCTCAGTTTATGTGGTATTCATCCGGCCTCTCATGTTGTTTGATCGTGGGTGGGAAGATGGCCGCACCTACTCACGATATTTTATCATTGTACCTCTGTCAACACTGGTACCCTCTCGATCGTACACGAGATAAAGGACGTCTACGGACCGGCAGCACAAGACGAGGTAACTTTTCTGATTCCGTGTCCGAGTTGAGACACGTTCATGGACTGGTTGCACTCGTACGAACGCTTGCTTGAGACGAGATAATATACAGGAATCCAGTGAACTTATTTTTGTGGCTCAGACGAGTTCTCTGTGCACATGCAGGCTCGTGAAAGTGGACTGCGAGTGCTGCATCGAGCGTGCATTCTTTGATCACTACTGCATAGGTTGGACATGTCAACTTGTCTGCATCGGTCTCCATTATGGACCGATGAGAATCAATGTTGCTTTTTAGAGGACTAGCCTATGCCAATTTCAGGTCCAACACTTGATGATACGTTTTACATGGGAAAAAGTGAGCTCGAGGGACGTTCATCACTTGTCAACCTCTGAATCGGAAAAAGAAAAATCGTGTGCTAATGCTCACTTGAGTGGCTGTGGCATGAGACCAGCTCTAGCTTATTTGACATCACTATTGGGAGGTTCGTCTCGAACTCTTTAGTGGTTTGAAATGGTAAGAAAACGTAGAAGTAACTTTTTCTAAATTTTGTATGATTTTAACTTTCATGCTTGTTTATAAGAATTCATTTTATTTAGTAATTATTTAACTATTTTAATTAATTTATGTTAATTATTTATTGTTACTAATTATTTAATTAATTACTAGTACTAATTAATAATAAAAATATTAATTACTTACTAATAATTGTTTAACTAATACTAATTATAATTATAATTAGTATTATCAAAAAATTTATCTATTTATTTATTATAACGATATAACTAAATATTTTAAAATTCTAAATATTTATTATATAATTAGAATTTTAAGTATTAATTTGTAACTAAATTGGTATTGCAACTAAATTGCAAAGAATTTATTAAAAATAATTATTTAATTTAAATTTAATATTGAGAAAAAATATTTTGTACATTATGGTCATCTTATTTAAATTATTAATATTAGCTAAATTGAATAAAATAAGTATTTATACTAATTATTTAAGTTACTAAAAATTAATAGTTAACGTTGACAAAATTCTACACTTTAATTAAACAATTAAACCTTAATTGTTACTTCCACCCACTTTCACTCAAAAAAGGATAGAAGTCAATTTTAATTTTGCAAAATCAATTTTGATTTTAATTTTAATTTCGCAAAAACCATTTCCAAAAAGCGATGAAAATCAATTTTCCAACAGGGAATACAACTTTGATTTCACCCATGCATGTGCAAGCAACAGATGCGAACGATGAACACAGCAGAGAACCATGAAAGGAAAAAATCTATTGACAACAAGTAACAGGAGAACAAGCTCCGGATGCTTCTCAATCACACCAAACCTTAGTAGCTACTGACCAACAAGCCCGAAGGAAATACAATATACAAAATATATAAACACGAGGAGGGGACACAACAAGGCTGTAAATTGTCTACTACTTCCTACCGGGGCTGCAGGCCGTAAGCCTGACAAGACTTCGGCCTTGGACAACCTTCCATGTCTAACGTGACCTTGACCTATAAGAGGTCGAAGTCGCAGGTGATCTCCCAGGACCAGCCTACAACAAGAATCAAAAGACAACCACAATAAGCTCCGGCACGAACAATCCAAATTTCCGGACCGGCCTTGCAGCTCCCTACCCTTTCTACAGTCTCTGATACGCTACCGGCTTCACATTTCCTCAGACTCCAAGCACTGCTTGATGTCTTGCGCGGTCCTCCTTGCATCCATTGATGCCCCCACCAAGCCCTTCTGGTTTAATCCCACGGCGTACAAGCCATGCACCCCTTTCCAACCATTAGACAAGCCTCTCCTCGGCAGCCCATTTTTCTCTGAGAAGAACTCCCTCTCCTGATAAATTATCAGAGCAATAGTTAGCAGTTTGGCCAAGAACGCTTGAAGTGACACCAATTATATGAGTAGAAAAATACGGAAATTTTCACTCAGAGCATACAAACGTTGGTAAATTCCAACCAAAGCATCAAATTTTACCAAATTCCAAAAAAAGCACCAAAACGCACTTAGGAAGGACATTTTCTATTTTTTAATATATATATATATTTTTTTCTGTTAACGACGTTAAACCTAAAAACAAAACGGAGTAAAAAAAATATAAAATAAGGGAAACGCCCATCGTAAGGACGTTTTCGTCTGCTGCAGTCCTTTTCACGTGTCGCCGGGAGCTGCGGGAGCAGATCTTGACAAAAAAAAAAACAATTATTTTTATTCCCACTACTTATAGCCATTTATTTTACGGAAATTTTATTTGACAATCAAAGTATTGACAATCAAAGCATTCTCTTCAATTTAGAAATCCGAGGGGTGTTTTTGCAAAAAAAAAAAAAAAATACAAAACGCCCATGGGAAGGACGTTCTCTCCAATTTATTTGCAATGTGATCCACTAAAAATACATTATTTATATTTTAGTCCTTTAACTAAAGTAGTTGGTAACTCTTCAATTTATTTGCAATGTGATCCACTAAAAATACATTATTTGCAATGTGATCCACTAAAAATACATTATTTGCAATGTGATCCACTAAAAATACACTCTGATGAATTTATTTATTTCTAAAAATTATTTATTGGAGACCCAAACACTAACCTAAACACAAATATCCTAATTTATTCAAAATCCAAAGTCTAAATAACCCTTTTATTTTTTTGATTGAATATTAAGAAAGAAATAATAATAAATAAAATAATTTTACTAACTACTATGAATAAATTGAAGAGTTACCCTAAATAAAAATACCCTAAATAAAAATACACTCATGTTACTTGTTGTCAATAGATTTTTAGTGGATCACATTGCAAATAATGTATTTTTAGTGGATCACATTGCAAATAAATTGAAGAGTTACCAACTACTATAGGTAAAGGACTAAAATATAAATAATGTATTTTTAGTGGATCACATTGCAAATAAATTGAAGAGAACGTCCATCCCATGGGCGTTTTGTATTTTTTTTGCAAAAACACCCATCAAAATTTCTAAATTGAAGAGAAAGCTTTGATTGTCAATACTTTGATTGTCAAATAAAATTTCCGTAAAATAAATGGCTACAAGCAGTGGGAATAAAAATAATTGTTTTTTTGTCAGCAGCTCCCGCAGACGAAAACGCCCTTACGATGGGCGTTTCCCTTATTTTATATTTTTTTTACTCCGTTTTGTTTTTAGGTTTAACGTTGTTAACATAAAAGAAAAAAAAGATTAAAAAATATTAAAAATAGAAAACGCTCTTCCTAAGAGCGTTTTGGTGCTTTTTTCGAAATTTGGTAAAATTTGATGCTTTGGTTGGAATTTACCAATGTTTGTATGCTCTGAGTGAAAATTTCCGAGAAAAATAAGACAAATTGGAGCGAAACGTGCACTAGTTGACTTGCAGACAATAATTAACAGTAACTAGCCTCCAAGGCTAGCTCCTCAATACATCTCGGCCTCGTTTAGTTCGCGAGATCTTCGGAGTAGAAAATGAAAGTGATTATTTTTCAATGTTTAGATGCCAAAGGAATTAAGGAGAAAAGAAAGTAATTTTTAATGGAAGAAAAATTAGGAGAAAAAAAAATAATTTCATCTATCCAAGCAAGGAATCACTTTCTCACATTGAAGTATTCATTTTCCTTTCCAAATTTCTTGACATTTCCAAACATCGGAAAGAAAAATCAATAAAAATTTTAATTTCCCAAATGAAAGAAAATGCCAAGGAATTGATTTTCTTTCCCTAAATCTTATTTCTGTTTGTATTTTGTAATGATTTAAGCATGGTTACTATTTGATTATTTGTTTAATATTGATCTTGTTTAAAGTTATTTCAAATATCATATCATAGTTTGATAAAGTCTATGAATCATTTCCAACACGAGTCTAGCCCGAGGAACATATGTTCTTTTTCTATTCCTCTGGACTTAGTCTTCAACTTCAAATGTTGAACATGAGGTCGGGTTGGACTTGGGCTCGGACTCGGGCTAATTCATCGGATTAGGCTCGAGTGGAACCTATATCCGACCCAACCCGTCCTAGTTGCACCCCTATTTGATGGTACGTTCGTCCAATCATAAATTAATAGAAGTGTACCATCAACCCTAACCAAGGCTCTACAGATTTTTAGCATAGTGTAGAGAATTTAACATGGTACTCGAACGATCTGAGTTCAAGTCAGGAGCGGATTCAGCCTATGGCTGGAGAAATTATTGGGTGGTCCGGCCTCACCACGTGGCAATAGTGAGTGATGAGCCCGGCCACTAATATTTTAACACATGGTATAATCTATTATATCACTATATATTTTTTTCTAGGTCAATTTTTTTAATATTTTTCAAGGACAAAAAATCTATTTTTTTTCCAATTATATGCCAAATAAATTTTTATATATTAAATATATTTTTTACAATTTTTTGTAAATTTTTATGTCAAATATTATGTCATGTGTCAAGATATTAGTGGCCGGGCTCACCACTCACCATTGCCACGTGGTGAGGCTGGACCATCCAATAAATTCTCCTATGGCTGGGGTGGGGTGGAGCCCACCCCCAAAAAATATTTGTTTCTTTTTTTTCTATTTTTTTTTTTTGATTTTTTTTTTTATGTGTTAGTCCAACTCTAGTCCATCCTAATCCATTGTAGCTCACCCTAATTTTAATTTATGGATCCGCCACCGGTTCAAGTCATAGTCTAGTATATATTTGAGTGGATTCCAGAAAATATCATTGCAAATCAAGATCAGAACCATTAACAGCCGAGAGTATTTCTAGTTAGGTGCAATGGCAGGGTGTTTAAATTTTAAAAGTAGACAAGCACGGCATTCATTGAAGATCATAACATTGGTTACTTAGCATTATTCGGTTTTGGTCCAAGAAAATAAGATATTCAGTTCAGTTTGAAAAAATTTTGGTTCGGTTTCAGTTTTAAAAATACTAGAATTACTTATTTGGATTCGGTTCTATTTCGAACCAAAACCGAACATAGGTAATTATATAAATATGCACAATTTTATGAGTATTTTATGATTAAAAAAGTGTATATCTTTGTGTATAGTTTGAAAATAACAATTCTATGAATGTGTTTTAAAGTTCAATTTTGGTAATTTAACAATTAGTCCAACTTTGAAGTACGACAAACATATGTATAAATATTGTATTTTTTAATGTAATTTAATCATGATTCTAATTTTGGGCCGGACCTATTAAACAATAAAAGTAGTCCAACCGAGCAAACCAATTGATTATCAGTTCGGTTTCGAACATCACTAATTTCGATTTGTTTTTTTATTCTAAACTTTAAAAGCCCCAATTCGATTGAAACCGAATAAACCGAACACTCACCCGTACCATAACAATAACTAGAAACAATTATGGTATGGACGTCCAACTTGGACGCATCATGGATGGATCCAGAAACCGAAGCCGGATGGACTACAGCAGATTCAGGCAGATTAGAGGTAGACTACAACAAATTTTGGGGGTGGGGTGGAGCCCACCCTAGCTAGATCCGCCCCTGGGGTGCATCAAACCAACACTGAAGCTTGTCCCATTCAAACAATTGAACGATACTACTAACCGTTTTCATGTCTGGTTCTAATTCAATTATGCTATTTGGCTCCCAAAATATTTGGGTGATGTCATCTTCCATTATGTGGCATCTGATATGGCATCAGACATAACAGTTGACATGGCAAATTTTAACCAAAAAAATTAATTACCCAATTTTTTTTAATGTTAATGTTAATATTAATATTAGTTTTAATGTTAATATTAATGTTAATATTAATATTAATATTAATGTTAATTTAAATTTTAATCTTAAAGTTAATCTTAATGTTAATTATGATGTTTATTTAAGTTTAATATTAATTTTAATGTTAAATTTTGTCATGTTAACAACTATATCATATGTAACATAATGGAAGATAGTATTACCCAAAAAAATTTAGGAGTCGAATAGCATTTTTTGTCCTACTTACACTAGATAAAATTGCAGTTCGTTAATTCAGCAGGCAGACAGCAGCAAATATTTCTGTTTGCGTGTCAGATAGTGGTGACAGTTTTGTAATGATACCTACCTTCAGCCAAGAGGGTACGTTGCTTCTGTAGCCCGTGGCCAGGATGATCGCATCAAAATCTTCCACTCTCCCGTCCACGAACTCTGCCCCGCACCCCGTCACTCGCTTTATCGCGGTGCGTACCTGCAACAACAATGCATGCGAAGAGCATACTAAATGGTCCTCACTGCGCACTTGCAATTGTTTGCAAACATGATCAATGAATAGTCGTTCGTGTCCTGCTGACCTTGATATCCCCCGACTTGATCTTTGCCAGGGCGCCGATGTCGAGGACCGGGGTCTTCCCGGAGAGCGACTTGAGCTCGAGGGGGCCGACACGTGGGCGGCGCAGGCCGAACCGAGCCGTGTCCCCGAGCGTGACTCTGGCGACGAGCAGAAGGATTTGATCCACCGTACCAACTGGGAGCCACCTAAGGAGCCACATGGACAGCCCGAAAGTCGAACGACCAAGCATCTCCCTTGGTAGGATGTGCACCTGAAGAAATTATACAAGGAAAAGGAGATCAAAAGATGAACTGTTGCATCATAGTGTTTAATGGTAGTGTTATTATGGCAAGCGGACAACAAGCTGCACCGCTAATCTTTTTTGGATTGTGCTTTCAGCTTTCTAATTACTGTACCAATGTCAATTTGAAACCTTTAGGTACTATTGTTAACTACCCTGATTCCTCTTCTATGTAGTATACTAGTTGGAGTTAGGGGTGAGCATTATTAGATTTTTGACCAAAAATCGGTTCCGTTCGGTTTTAAAAAAAAAATTTCGGTTTCGGTTTTGAAAATACTAAATTTCTTATTCGGTTTCGATTTTGGGTTTCGGTTCAAAACCGAAAACCAAATAAGAAAATTTAGTTATATATATATATATATATATATATATATATATATATATATATAAAACGAAAATAAACCGAAATATTGAATAAACCGAATAAACCAAAAATCGAACCAATTTAATTCAGTTCGGTTATGGACCATTTCGATTCGGTTTCGGTTTTGCTTATTCGGTTTTCGATCTAATTCGATTTTCGCTTATTCTTGGTTTGGTTTGAACCGAATTAACCTGAATGCTCACCCCTAGATGGAGGTGGACACATGAGAGTGGGATCTGTAATACTCGTATATTTCATGTTACTTAGTATTGGTACAACTCTACTCGGTCTACTTTGGGAGAAAACAAATCAAAATGGAAAGAAAGGAAGCCAAAAGAAGAAACGTACAAGCTGGTGCAACATCTGCAATGAAAGTTTTAACGGTTGAGAATTGAGGTGCTCTCCCGCGTGCCAGTGAATCCCGAGAAAGCTGGACGAAGAAAGTGGTGGACTGAGGCTGGAAATGGAAGCTGAGCTTAGACTACAGTACAACAACAGGCAATTTGCTTGGAAAAGGCACCCCCCACGAAGAATCTCTTTCTTCGCATGCAGAAGCCTTATACTAGGATTTCCTATGTACTAACTTAATATTATAAGCGGAAGATTAAGCAATTCGTACGTGCACTGTTGCTTTACCTATGGCCGTTGCTAACAAGAGTAACATTGAAAGATTCGGTAACCAAAATGGGATTGCAAGACTGGGTCATGATCGATGGGAGAGTCGGCTAGGAAACTCAGAGAGGAGTGCTCGAGCCAGGGCCGGACCGGAGAATTGGGTTGTCCTAGCAGAGAGAGAGATTGTCCAAGTTCCAATACTTGTCCGACTTACCGCAGGACTGGCCCAGCTTACTCCAAGGCTGGCCCTGACTCGAGCGTAACACTAGCTACCAGGAGGATCAATAGTCGATCTCAACAGACAACAGCTCCTGGCAAGGAGATGTGGTTGAGATCCGTAGTGGCTCCAAAGCTCACATTTCTTATGTCAAATCATTGACAATTTGACCTATTTTTACAATGCATTTCATGTGTTTCATATTCATTAGCTATCACAGGAAAAAAAAATTCATTAGCTATCGCGAGCTATAATGGTCACCGGAGGATAGAGTGGACTGTAGCCCCGGGTAAAAGAAATTTTATCAGGTATATCTATTATCTATAAGTAGTCCGGTGTAAAAAAAAAAATTACTAGCATGTCGACTGGAATAGCCTTAGTTCGGGAGAATTTAAATTTCTGGCTATGTCCTCCATAATGGTAGAGGTGAATGTTAACCAACCTTTTTTAGAAAAGTCAATAGCGACAAGGAAAGATAACTAGCAGAAAACATCATCACATGAAACTAACAAGAAACTAAGTATGTTGCTTTCTTCTTCTTCTTTGAGAATACTAAGAGAAGCTCGATCCCCGCTTTCCATCAAGAGCAGGGCCGGTCCTAGGATAAGTCGGATAAGACTTGGGACTTGGACAAACCTCCTCTGCTAAGACAACCCTCAAGACTCAACAATATCCTACCAAAGGTCAGGGTCACGGATGACCACCAGGACCAGTTGACAATAAGGGTCAAGGAACAACTAAAATTAGCTTCAGGATAGGACAACCCAACCTCTGGGCCGACCCTGATCAAGAGAAGAGTTTTAATGGAACAGAAGGTTCTTTCCTCCTTATTACTTTGTATTAAAGTGATGATAATGATCCTAAGAGATCTCAAACCCTACTAGTACTCTTAAACCCTAATAGTACTCTTAAAGAGTACTGACATGAGAAGGAAGTTATAAACATACCGTATCTCTTACAACTATAGAAGGTTGAGCATTATAGTCGCACAGATCCAAGCAGACCTCCATGCCGGAGTTTCCGCAACCGACGACCAGAACCCTCTTCC
The DNA here is from genome assembly GCA_029216955.1 of Iris pallida. Classification (NCBI taxonomy): domain Eukaryota; kingdom Viridiplantae; phylum Streptophyta; class Magnoliopsida; order Asparagales; family Iridaceae; genus Iris; species Iris pallida. Next base: position 4,962,285 of record JANAVB010008399.1, read on the forward strand.
CCCGGAAGTCCTTGCCGCTCCTGTACATGCTCGTGTGCAGCACCGGCCCCTTGAACCCGTCCATCCCTTCGATCTCCGGCTTGACGATCTCGGCGTTCTCCCCGGTAGACACCACCAGCCACCGGCTCGAGTACGTGGCCGTCTCGGTCGCGACTCTCCACAGACGGACCCCTCTGTCGTACTCGGCGCTCACCACCTTCTGGTCGAATGCCGGACGGATGTCGAACTGCCTCGCGTAGTCCTCCAGGTAGGCGACGAACTGCTCCTTGGAGGGGTACTTCGGGTAGCTTCTCGGGAAGGGCATGCGCGGGAGCTCGCTGTACCTCTTGGGGAGGTGGAGGTGGAGGCGGTCGTAGGTCCTGTGCTGCCAGAGCGAGGCAATGCAGTCGGACCTCTCGAGGACCAGGCTCTCGACGCCCTTCTCCTTGAGACACGCCGCCGCGGCCAGGCCCGAGGGCCCTGCGCCTACGATGATGGGGCCTGGGGCCGAGAAGCACCTCTCGGCCACCTTGCCCGCCGTGGCCGTGGAGAGGCGGTTGCGGTTGCGGGAGAGGTGGAACAAGGAGTCATGGGCTTGCTTCCCTTCAATTTCTCTCGAGGAGTCCATGAAGGGAAGTAGTGATGACAGTACTAGCTAGCAGAGCCGATCCTGGGGTAAGTCAGACAAGACTTCGGGTTTGGACAACCTCCCTCTGCTTGGACAACTCCAGGTTCAGCGTGATCCAAATATAGAGGTCGGAGTTGTGGGTGATCCTCGAGAATCGACTTACAATAAAGATCAAGACAACCAAAACTAGCTCTGGATGGGACAACCCAGCACCGTGGACTGGCCCTGCTAGCTAGTGGTTAGTATGCTACAAACTATTCGTAAGGAGAGAGCTAGAATACTAAACCCTAGTGAACCAAGGGATAGAGAAGAGGATGACTAGCTTGGAGTTGTGTATTCCGAGAGATCACTGTCTGATGCATATATACTAGCTTGGAGTTGTTGGATCTCTGGCTGCTCCAATGAAGAAGGAAGAAGAGAAAAGGCTAGGTAGGGCTAGAAGCCTAGAATCAATGAAGAGAGCAGAGAGAGTGAGCACTGAGCAGCGAGAGGCTTCTATATATATATATTTGTTCTTGGAGTTAATTTGGTTCAAGTCCCTGATACTTGTCTTCTTAAAGTTTGCTCCTGTATTAAGAATTTTTTTTTTGGCCTAGTGCCTTCGAATAAAATCAGTAAGCATGTATAAACCAAACGCAAGGGATAGAAACATGTTATTATATTGTTTCTTTATAAGTTTGTATTTTTTTCTTTTGAAGAAGATAAATTTATAGATAAGCATAAAAATTACAGCAATGATCTAGTCCGAATTACAAAAAACGTTATCTGGAACCTAATATACCTATGTCAGCTTATATATTTTTTGTACAGCTAACTTAATGAAGAAGAGACTCTTAAAAATGTGCTGATTTCGTTCCCTCCGTATATGTCAAACCACTGCTCCAAACTAAGACATAGACAGCGTTTACAAGTTTTGTATTTCTTCAACAATTTTATAATTGTTACAATTCTTGGGATCGACTTGACAGTCAGTTTGAAAATAGGGACCTGATCAAAATTAAGCTTATTCCTTTTGTTTACCCTCAGGTGGAGAGTGCACCACCTTCTGTCCCTTTCTTTCTCATGATTAAGAACTACAATCCCAAGCAATACAAACCCTAGAATTGTACATTTGGTGTGAATTCTCTTGAAAATTGAAGTATTCATAAATCATAATACGGAGGAAAGGATCAAAGTAATGGCATGTTCAAGAATCTTTAGTTCAAACCTTATTATGTTATTATATATATAATGAATAATTGGTTCCTTGGAAACTCACCTTGAGGCGTCTCTTCTCGAGAGCAGATTTAATGTCCCATTTATTCTGTCCAATCATGTCGTCTTTCTTATTACATGTGAATTATAAGAGTAGATATGTAGATGGTGGCCCACATGTAATAGCAAATCAATACATTACCCAGGGATATGTGGATGGTGGCCCACATGAATAACGGTAACGTTGCCCAGGTGTTTTGGCTTTAGTTCAAACCTTAAACTCACAGGATTGACCTGGTATTGGTTTACAATGCTAAAAGTGCATAGCAAACTAGTACTTACTTATCCAGAAAAAAAAAAAAAAATTTGTACTATTCAAGGCTGGACTTTGGTGCCGTGTGATCCGAATAAGAGTTGGTCCATGAGGTGCAATATTGGATTGAACTCACATGTCTTAAAAAAATTATTTTAGTTCTAAACCAAGTCTAATTATCTACACCTCATGATCCGATTTTCTAACCAGGTCGACGTGGGACTAAATTATCTACTCCAGTATCTCCACCTTTGAATGCTCAACCGAAAGACAATCTAGCTATAGCAACTTTACTTCATGTCAGCGGCATTTAGATGAGATGAGACACGGGCGGATCCAGAAATTATAGCTGGGATGGACTACCAAAAATTTGGAGGGGCTAGAAGTAGACTAATCCATATAAAAAAAATCAATAAAAAAAATTTATATGGTGAAAAAAAGTAAAAAATAAAATTTTTGGGTTAGCCCACCCTATGCAACACTTATATCCGCCCCTGAGATGAGATATATAATGATCCAGATGAACTAAAAATAGTAAATATCTATTATTTGGTATCACTTGTTATTCCCGAAACAGAAATAGATGGAGAGACGATCAGAAACTAGAGATTTTCAGCTAAGACTAGCTCTCTAATTTCCTTAAAGGACGAGACGATCAGAAACTAAAGATTTTCAGCTAAGACTAGCTCTCTAATTTTCTTAAAAGACTTCGAAGATTTCTGCAAACGAATTTACTCTCCAAAAGTACTAGAAGCCACAGAACAAGTAGAAGAAGAAAGAAGGAAGAGATAAAGGCAACTCTACTGGGGTGATGAAGATCACCGTTTATCAAAACAAGATTCACCTTTATACGATCCGCTTCCAGGAACCAACAAGTTCTTAAAGAACTTCTGGAACGCTCGTTAGTCAACTTTTTGTGACTCGAACGGGCTTCCCTTTTCTCTCTTCTTACAAAGGAGGTCAGGAGGCTCTACTTATAGGGTGGAATGAGACTTCACCTTTTCTCCTATTCGATGTGGGACTAAAATACCAACTCTAAATAGAGTGATATTTTAGATTATCCCACAATCAGCATAATCTTGTGTCAGTCCACGCATACCCCTCGAACACGCCCGTGCATCCACGAGACATCCTGAAGTCCGTGTCCGAGTCCGAATCCGAACGACAAAAAATAACTTGCTTCTTTGTTGGAATTAATCCTTTTTTTCCTTCTAGAAAAATGCTCCCACATGGCACCCACTTGTGCACTACCACACCTCATGTGCATATCTTGGTGTAGCCGATGTTGGACTATCTTTCCTGGTCTAAAGACAAAAATACCAACATCACTATATACCATTTGTGTACACAAATATTAGTTTAAGTGCACTAAAGGGGATTCAACCTACGTAATAACGGTTACTACAATATCACAGTTTACTATCATAACATTTCAGCTCGACTGATTCCTTAGATTTTATTGGTCATTTAGAGTGTAGAATAATGGGAAAAAACAGTTGGTAGGACGTTTTCTTGCGTTCATTAATTCATGATTAGGAGCTAGAAAAAGAATGTCAAAATTTATCAAAAGTTCCTTTTTTGGAAGGAAAGGAAAAATAATTAGGATGAGAAGATAATTAAAAATACTTATATATGCCCTCTCTTTTTTTTCTTCACTACACATGTTCTCCTTGGAATTATTCACTTGCTTTAGTTTTCTATGCAAACAAATCCAACTATCCGGCATAAACATATCTACGATAGGAAGATTATATGCTCACCCAGCCAATAATACCAAAAGAAAATGCACCCAAAAAAAAATGCATAGTGAACATTTAAAGTAGACAAATACATTTGGTGAAATAGTGGCAATATATAGGAAGTGCTTGAACCAACGTTATACTTCATCAGACTGATGTAATCGTGTAAGGTCCAAAATCTAATGGAAAGCTCAACCTCTTTCTTAGAAAGATAATAAAGGACTAGTTTGTACTTTAATAACATTCTTCTTCTTCTTCTTCTTCTTCTTCTTTTTTTAGAAGAATGTAAATTTTATTGAAAAATAAAAGCTAACATTACAAAACTATTATCCCAACCAATACACAAAATGGATTCATCTTGAATCTAGGATATCTATATCAATTTGTATTTTTTTTATACAATAATTATACTGGTTGCTAGGCCCTCAAAGATGCGTTAGTTTCGTTCTCTCTAGACATGCTACACCACCGCACCGAAAATCAGCTTTAGCCGTCTGTACTCTACTGGTCCTTTCCCTTTTGAGCTTTGACCTATATTCAAAGCAAATAATAGCTCTCTAATCAGCGTAGCCGGAAGCCCAAAACATCTACGCTGCTGGTTCCAGATCTCTCAAATAAAGCCACAGCAGAATAAAAAAATTAAAAAACTATAAGTACATGTCCCCTACTTAATCACAGTTAATATCCAGCGTAATAGAGAGGTACGAGGTTGAGCAAAGCAAGGGGCTTGTATATATATTATATAAGCCTTCAACCTGAAAACTGCTATATATTGTGCTACTCCATAACATACTTGTTTGCAGCAAAACATGGAAAGTTTCAGTGATGCTTGAAACCCAGATGGGGAGCTTGATGATACTATTGAGACCTCTTATAAGATTGCACTTGTTTGCATGCAGTGAGCCTGATTTTGAAGGGAACCACAACCTCCATTAATAAATATGGGTCTAATCTAACTAGGATGGCTTCTGTCATTTCATGCACAAATACTAAAAAGGACATCTTTAACCACTCTAAAATTTGCGTCTTCTTATAACATTGTAATGATTTTATGTTAGTGCAAACAGAAATACTATTCTTCAACCATGTTTTTTTTGGATGATGCCATCATCCATGACATGACACTATGTGGTGCTGGTTTTAGTGTTATAAGAAATTTTTTAGATAGGAATCAAAAATAAAATTAGAATATCACAAAAAAGAAAGTTAGAAAAATATATTATCTGTAACACTAAAAATTTTGTCATGTCTACACCAAGTTAGCGCCAACTTTTAGTGTTAGAGAATCAGTAGCAAACAATAAATTTTATGACAGAATTCAAAAATCAAATTAGAATATCAAATATATATATATATATATATATATATATATATATATATATATATATATATATAACACTCAAAATATATATATATATATATATATATATATATATATATATATATATATATATATATATATATAACACTGAAATCATCGCCATGTCAGCACCTTGTCATTGCCACGTATTGGAAGATGGTATCATCCAAAAAAAACTTGGATGATGAATATTATTTTCTTACTGCAAAATAGGGATATCTAAATCTAAAAATGTAGAGTTTACATTAATAATATATACAGAGGTTAAAAAAATTTAGATGTTTCGGATTTGGGGATCATGTAGACCTAACAAGACTCGACACACTCGTGAGTCGTGTGTCTTGTGTCTTGGCATCAAGGAGAATACTTACATGTTGGTACGTACTGGTATCCTTTCTGCACAGTTACTACTCTACTGGAGGACTTAACAATGCCACCACTACTTTCTAGCCAGGTTCTGAGGAGCAAGCAAACAATGCATGTCAGGAGCTCAATCTACCTAGATCTAGTATTCCTTGCACGCGTGCCCTTTAATCCAAATACTCTTTTGACCTGAAAAGACTGAAAAATATCTTTCACTACCCAATTCCTTGGAGCCGACCATGTACGGATGTTCCCTTTGCCTCCCAAACAGTAAAACGAAAAGTATTTTTCTTGGGTTCATAATGCAATACTATATATAGGACGCTGCTACGTGGATCATGCTTTTGGCCCGCAGTTTTGTCCCGCGATCCACGTGTCAGCCTTTTATTGGTAGGTCTACCGGCAGTAGTCCCCACGCAAATAGGAGGGACGAATGGAGTTCGGCCACGTAGACCCCGCGGTGACGTCTGCGGACAGAAACCGCGGACCATTTATCATTTCCGATATATATAACCTTGTAAATTAAAAGATAACCTTTGTCCTAACTAAGTATCAACTCTTAGTATAGGGAGGCAAATTATATGAGTTGGGAGTTGTTTGCTTATTTTAACAACTCAATACTCTAAGTCGGGAGAAAATTACTATACTACCATTCTAAATTCGCAAATCCTGTTGATATTGATCCATAAACTAAATTTAAAAAGAGCCGGATATTTGCAATGGTTGACACTACTCTCTTAAAATTTAGTCATCAATGGAGTCACGTGAAGATACAAACTTAGAGATGCATCTTGTCATTTTTCAAAAGATTATATCACTGTTTGAGGCTGCCATAAAAAGTTAGAAAGTACATTAGTTACCATTTCTTCACTTCCGAGCAAAAACATAAGAAGTTACCATTTCTTCACTTCCGAGCAAAAACATAAAAAGTTAGAAAGTACATTAGCCGGATATTTTTGTTCGCGTCAACTCCAAATTCAAATTAGATATAAGATGGTTACGAGTATGTTAACACTTAAGGGTTTGGAGCAGAGGCGAAACCATGTAGAGACTGAGATGAGCTCTAGTCCAACCCTTTTTTTTTTGACGGTTCACGATGATTGTAATAAAAAGAGGAATTTCTCATCAAGGCAGCATATGTATATGTAGTGACATGATGTTTTTTTTCTTTTTTGGACCATGGAAATAGAGTTAGTTCCAAACAGTGTGACTTCCCTAGCATTTCTTCTCCTGTTGGATTCCTCTACCCTTCCAACAATGCGAAAAGCTCTACTTCATTCCCCTAGAAAATTGTAAAGTATGCATGGTAGAGAGAGCTGGTAACAAAGGACAAATTACATTAACTATCCCTATATTTTACACTTATTACATAAATTATCCATATTTTGAAACTAATTACACCGACCACCCCTATAGTAAATTTTTTATAGAAACTCATAACATTGACCACCCCTATATTTTGTAAAATTTATAAAGGAGAGGTGGTTAATGTAATTATTTTCGGAATAGGAAAAGTTTTTGTAATACTCATGAAACATGGTCGGTAACAAATGACAACATTGCTACCCTCCGAAGACTCAAGCTTGTCAATCCAGTCCTCTGTTCTCTTCTCCATTATTTTAGCAACACAATATCATTTAATAATCAAAGGGGTTCTTGCTAGAATAAGTACCTCCGAAGTAATGGGCATGCTATTCAGAAAACGCCACTCTTGTCATCCTCGTTTTTGAACAAATTTCAGCCCAACACTTCTTCCCTGAGATACGAAAATAAAGTGCAATGGCGTTAAGGATATAACTCGAGAATAAATAGAAGGAAAATATTTCAATAATATCGTCAAAAGTGAAATATATGATAAAAAGAAAACAAGTACATAAGAAGATGGAGCGACATTTAATTGAAAATCTGTAACTTTCTCTTTTCTCATGATGTTTCTACAATTGCATACTGAAGGCTGTATAAAACATCTGTGAATTGCAAATATAGAAATGGACTTTACAAGAACCAAACTCCGAGCCGAAAGCTCGATAAAAGATATAACCTACATTTGCAACAAGTGAGTGTGAGCTACATGTTTGTAGATAAATACATAAATGATAAGAGTGTTGAGATCATAAGTTTTACTATAAATGAATCTACATTACCAATAATATGTCACCTATTTGCCAACAAATAACATGTAAAGGAAAGCAGACAAGACTTGAGGCTATAGTAACCTCGTTTGGTTCGCAGAAAGGATAGAACTTTTTCTTTAGAAAATTAAAAAAATTATTAATTTTTCTTTCTATCCGTTGTTTGAAAATGCCATAAAAATTGGGAAGCAAAGTTAATCTTTGGGTGGAAAAATGAATACTTGGGGTGGATAGAGGGAACCATTTTCCTCATATTTTCTTTTTTGGGGGGGAAATTATTTTACTTTTCTGCTTTGTTTTGGCATTCACACAGAAAATGAATGTTTTTTTTTTCCTAAGGTCCTGATTCCTCAAACCAAACGTGGGAGGAGGATTCGAGTCTTAAACAAATTTGTCATAGTGAGCTAGGCTACATTTGTTGTAGATAAATAAATAAACGAGCACCTCCGAGATCAATGTTGTACTGTAAATGAAACCGCATTAACAATAACACTTCGCCAATTTGCCAAGAGAGAACCTGTAAAGGAAGGCAGAAAAGAGTTGGGGACTATGGTCAGATAGTCAGCAACCAGGTTTCCCGTTGGGAAACGATGGCTAATAAATTTGCTTGCAACAAGCCAACATACATTATCGAAAAAGGGGAAAGGCTACAATAGTCTTAAGGCCAGGGCCGGCCCTGGGGTAAGCCGGACAAACCTTGGGATGTGGGCAAGCCTCCAGGCTTAGCATGATCCCACCAAAGGTCAGTGCCACGGATGACCACCAGGACCAATTGACAATAAGGATCAAGGGACCAAAATTAGCTCCAGGATAGGGCAACCCAACCCTCCAGGCCGGCCCTGCTTAAGGCAAATAATGACTTTTAACTATCCTTAAAAAACACGAATCAATCAATCCCAACTCAATTTTGTCTGGCTAAAGCATACATTCTCAAAACCTGATAGTTCTTTGTTGTCCAACATCAATCTTGTTTATATTGGAGATTGACAAAACTGCAGTCAAACATACTGTGATATTTTCTTAAATGATAGGCTATGAAATGGAAGTAGACCATACATTCTTCCAACTAGTCCCTACTATCTTGCAATAAGAAGATTAATCCCTGCTAAAAATATGAAGTATCAACCATCATGAACCGTGGCCACACAGAATAAGCAAAACTACTGACGCCCAACTTCCTAGGTTGTCTAATGTGTATCTTTTGTTCGGGGAAAATACGTGACGAACCAATACCAGCAAGCCAAACACGGTGGTTGACTTATGCAAAAAATATATATATACTAAAGATCACATAATTCAAGACAAAGACAAAAAAATTAGGTGGAAAACATTAACAGGTAAAAAAACCAACGGGAGAGCGATAACACTACTAAATAAGATTACAAGGCTTTACAAGATCGCAACAACTTTGTAATCCCAACTTTCAAAGAAAGTACACAAAGAGAACACAAAAATTATAGAGATCACTCCCAAGAAAATATGAGAAACCCAATTTATCCCTCTTTCAATCTCTCTGTTTCTTCTCTCCTTTCTCTCAACCTATTGGCGGCTAGCCAACACATTTCATTGAGCACAAATGACTCTCCTACACAAGAAACCTCAGGCCCCTTTATATAGCATGTCATATGTCTATATATAGAAATCCAATCATATGTAGACATGGTATATATTTCTATATTTAGAACTCGTTGACTAGGCAGGACAAGAACTTTGCTTCAATCCTATTATTATTAGGATTCTTAATATGAACCAAAACTAACATCTCTAACATGGATGGCTCTCGTCATAACTCACTAACCGATTATTACTAAAAGGTCCAAATTAAAGCAGACTCCTCATGGCAGTTCACATGTAAACACTCCTATCACATTAATATCGTGTTATTTCGTTCTGTTCACAGCTTTCTCCCACACAAATAGCTACTGCAAAATTGAATAAAACTCGAGTTCGTTGCTTTCAACCCCCCACCAAAACCAAAACATCAGAGGAAGCTGACTGCTAAACCTCTGCAGATTGACCAACATAATTTTAAGATTCACAACAGGTTGATAAACATGGAAAGTACTGTTATTGTTTGACAGCCATACTTTTAGCTTTAATCAATTATTTAAGGTTACACTGTGGGCATTATATACCTTAATATATCACATGGCAAAGTTTGCAAGGCAATTTGTTCGTGGTCCAAAAAGGATTTCATTCTTTCATGATGAAGTGCACCACTAATTCATCTCTTAAAAGTGCTAAATTAGTAGGTATGACTAAGTTACATAGTACGATCATGCATAAATTAAACGTAAGATTTACGTAGAGCAGTAAGAAGAGATTACAGCTCGTTATGGAAAATAGCAGTACTTGAATGAACAATAAATAAAGGAAAAGAAAAGTTGGGGCATCTTAATCAAATGGTACTTAAATATAGTAGCACTAACCTACCAAAGATCCTATGATACTACTTGTATAGATGGTGCATTCTCTGAAGTGTGATGCTGCCTACTAAATATTATATCCTCAGAAAATTCGATGACTTATATGGGAAGCTGAGAACTAAAAAGCTGGGTTTCAGTTTTTATTTAAAATATAGCATATTCTTTATTTGTGTATGCTATAGCAAATTATGGGTAGTCTATATGCCAGATTAAGTTATCATGATTGACTTATCGACTATTGTAATGGTCAAGAATACAGAGGATGATGGTCTGATTCAATAATGTGAAAGGACAAAGTGCCTATTTTCCACCTTTCTTTGGTGCCCCAATCTGTTTCTCCAAGAACAAAGCTAATTATTAGTCTAAAGAAAGCAATATAATTTAACCAAGTAATGATAAAGTATATTCTCCAAGCACTTTCTCATTTTGTCTTATTCTTTGCCTAAATGAACCATGGAGCAAAATATGCGAGGGAAGAGCATCAGATTTTGCATCTATTTTGTAAAATGTCCATGATACTACACATAGACACTGATAAAAACTTGTGTTTATATGCCAGACATGAAAGGAAAGTGATCATTCAACAAATGACTCGAGCAATGTATTTCTATCACCCATTCCCACTGCTTGTGTAAACTCTATTATAATCACTCTCTCCCGACGAAGAAATCATTCGATCGATGGTAACAGCTGAGGAACTTTTCCTTGTGCATCAAACAACAATCTACTTCTGGAAGGAATCTATACTAGCTTTTCTCCGTGCATTATGACATTGTAACATATCCTTTTCCAAGTACAAAGAGGAAGCATGTTATATATGTTAATAGTTAGAACCTGCTGTAAATACACAAGAGAACACAAGATTATGTCCAGTGTCTCTCGGATCTAAAGTGCAGGAAGTGAAAGAACACTTTTGGAGTGACAACATAGCGTGAATTTCTCAGTAAATAATTGCTTGTTCTAGAGTTTCTCAAGTGTTGTGATTTTACCACTCCTATTAATAATCTTAAATTTTCAGCAAAGTATCAACATATATGATATATATCCCCATACTCTTTCATTTTAATTGTTAGTTAAGAAATATAGTTCAACAACCATGTGAAACTATGTGCATACCTAAGACCTCTAATGAACAAATATCTTGTTTAATTAAACTATTTATACCACTCTCTTCGTGATTGCTTCCGGCAGTAAAGATATTAGTCATGTTACCTTTCTTGGCCCTTGAGACCTTCAAGTTCTTGCCATAGTTTGTAGTATCGGCCGACACAGATAAGGTTTGGCATGTTCCGATCAGATACTGATCGATACCGACATTGGAGATCTCTTTCAGTCAATTTGGCAAAAAAAGGACTGAATGAAAAAAAAAATCATTGAGGGTATAAAAGCATAGTAAGGTTGTAAAAGCATGTAAACGAAGAAAACTTATATATCGCATGTAAACCAATTAGCAATGGTGACTATTATTTCATTCAATTTCAGAACTACTAAAAAACAACACACACAAAAATACTTAAAATCATGTTTAAATATATAAAATATTTTTTTTCCTAAAATTTTGCTAAATATTAATAATTATTTGTTTTCCAATACCAAAAAATCCGATGCTTCGATACTGCCGATCTCAATACTCATAGGAAGGGTCCCATACCGATTCCGATGCCGATACTGCGAACCTTGGTTCTTGCAAGAGTATCTAATTTTCAACTTCCTACGTAAAGGTTGGTTTTACTTGAGCATACTTTGATTCCAGATAAACAGAGGCACTACGACAAAACACCCTGATATAAGTATCCTTCACTACTGAAGAGGATATGTTGTTATCAATCCCTTCTTATTGTCCAAAACACTTTGCTACCAATCAATATTGAAGTCGTCTTCCTTCCTGAACAGAAATTTGTATCCTATGGTTTTCTTTCCTTTTGTAAGCTTGACCAACTCATATGTTTAGTTGATCCGAAGCGACTCAATCTCCTAGTTATTGTTACCATTGATCTATTTTTGGTTTCCGGAAAACAAGAATGATCCCTAGTTCTGGTACTTAACCTCCAAGTCCATATATGACGCCTCAAATCATTCTGGAGAAACTTGGACATTGAAACAGTCACAATTGTAAGCTGAAATATTGAGAGCCATAAGACCTCAATGTATATATGACATTCAATACTACTATAGCTCAGAACATAACTAGAGTATCCACAACAGGTTTAACGGTTTTATGAACATGTCAATTGTTATAATCAATAATGATAAAAAATTGTAAAGTCCAAAACTTATGACTCATAATACCCATCTCATGTTCATAACAGCATAAGAATATCTAACATTCCTTGTTACAAGTTATAATCTTGTTCTAGTAGGGATCACGGGTACTCCAAAAATCAGAACCGTGTCATGTTGGATACGTATAGAACATACTCCGGACACTCCAAAATATATTAGGACACACCAAAATAGATACCGTGTCCATGTCTTTACAGTGTCATACTGTAGCTGTGTCCGTGTAACATAGGTGTTATATCTAGTCTATGACATTATCAAGTAACAATGCAACTCCTATATAGCATGTAAGTAATACAAGAAGAACACAAGGCAATTTGCTAGGAACTTGTGAAATAATTTACTCGATACAAATTAGAAACCGTAGAATGAAGATTTCCAAGGGAGCCTCAATGCCTCATGCCCCCTTTGAGAATTTTGATGTGGGGTGGGGTTCTATAAATTGATTTAGGCAACTGCAGACTGCAGAGCCCACTAGATTAGTCCACACCCCTTAGTATCACGAGTCTAGTAGCTGGACAAAAATCTCAATCTACTATAATGATTAAAAAAGGCAAATGCTAAGGGAACTATATAAAGGGGAAGCACAATTTTGACAGTCCAACTTGAAAAAAATCAGGACTTTCGATCCAGTACTATCAAAATTTTGGCAGTCCTAAGCATAGTAGGGACTGTCAAATTTTTAGTAGTACTCAAAATTTATGATGCCCCCTAACACTTAATGTAGTGCCCATAGCATCTGCCTAAAAAATTGGAACTTTTAAATAGCCTTTGCACTATAGATTGAAAACTATGTTTTGAAAAGACTAGAGGCATGTATCTTCAAGAAACACAAATTTCGAGCATTTAAATCATTCTTAGAGACTGTCCTATAGTTTCAAATGATTTAACACAGTCCACTGTGTCATGTCCACGTTGAACACATGTCAAACAAAAATGCACTATGCAGTACACTAGACAATCCAAAATTTGTGTAATTTACAAGCTGATGTGTCCAAATTGTATTGTGTCGTATTTGTTGATGGCAACATAGTGTTTGAACATTTATCTACGAGGAAACAATGAGATCATCCGTTTCAAGATTAAATTAATATATTTTCTTAGATATAAGTTACGAGTTAGATAGGAATACCTAAGGGTGTCCCACGAGGCTCCCGTTTATTGATGCAGAGAGATGTAGGGATTTTATAGGATATTTTAAGACATTTTCTAGAATAATTTTAGGAGATTTTTTATGACTTGTCCAAGAAGTTATTTGGATAGTAACTGTTTTATCTTTATAGTTGGAATTAGTATTATTTATTTGTTTAGGGTTAGTTTTTTAGTAGGACTAGCATTCGATTTAATTTAATATGATTTGAATTTCCTAAAGGCTACAAATAAGCCTATATAACTTTTACAAGACATGGATACTTTTTATCTCATTATTTTCTATTGAATTGGTAAATATTATTTTTCTAAGTTTGATGCTCTTTTCCTAGAGAAATTTAAGATTTTATCCTTCCGTCTAACAGAAATAGTGTATCCTACAAATTTTATTTTATTTTTCTAAGTTTGATGCTCTTTTCTACAAATAAGCCTTCTGGCTTTAGTGGTCAGCAGATGGAGACATAAAGCATCCTAGCTAGGTGGGTTCGATCCCAATAAAAAGCGGATTATTCCTTCCAATTATGATGGAAGATCCTAGGATCGAGTCAATGGGAAGCAAACCCCATTAGTTGACCTCATTTGGGTCTTACTAGTGTCCGCCCCTGCCCACAAGGTTAAGAAGTCCAATATGGTATTGAATAAACACATTATGCGTATGTAAAGGGACAGAAACCCCCATTAGTGAAGATCCCAGCAAAACTACAACTACTATCGGAAAAAAAATTATGGAGTAGTTTTTGCAAATCACACGTCAAATTAACCACCATTAATCAATAATGTTCAACACCACACATGCTAAATTTTCATATCTACATCTAAAAATTTCAAGAATGTATCATTTAACGATCAAGGTCATACAGAACAATAGTCTGATAAAGACGAAGATTTTTGCAGATGATGCGCTAAAGCAACTACTATAAATAAATGATTTTCAAGAAGGGAAGAATGAAGTATATTACAACTAACTGTTAGCACAAAATGGCTACAAATCTGATACATATATAAAGAAGATAACTAGAATCCAAACACAATAAAATTAAGTAACATGAGAATTATAGACTTTTACCGTATATAAGTTACAGAGCAGGTTGAAAGCAAAATATAAAAATAAAAAAAAAATTCATATTATTTTATAAGACAAATAAGGAATATTTATGACTTTTTAAACAAAACCTCTCATTTCTCCTCGTGGCCCTGATTTGGGGTTAAAAAATGAACAAAATAGGCTAAACAACCACCCCCACCCCCCACTTCACCCTCCGCGACTCCCCCACCCAATCAAGCAGGGCTTTTTTCGTCACTTTAACTTCCCCTCACTTAAGTCTCTGATGCGAGCGCACCTGGCGCCGCACCTTTCTCGGGTGGTGGAGGCGTCATCACGTACGCACGTCGCAGGAGACGCGGAGGAGCCGTTTACGCATTTTATTTACTTTATTTTATTTTAGTCATGGAGGGTTATTTTGGTCTTTCACCACAAATAACCCTCCTCTTTGCTTTTTCTATATATATTAGGTCTAGCCGTCTTTTATGGCTTATGCTTGTATTGAGAAGAAACTCTCAAGCGTCATTCAGAGGGGTTTACACTTTGTCCGTCCATCAAAGTTGGGAGTTTGTTCTTTTCTCTAATAAAGATCGTTCTTTTCCTTCTATTTCTATTTTTCTATAAATTATTTGTGAATCGATCAGGTCGATTCACATCAATTGGTATCAGAGCTCTCTACGAATCCATGGCGCACGGGATGAGGAACACGATCGAGGAGAAGATCCAAGGTCTTCGTGAGGATCTCAATCTCGAGATCGAGGGTTTGAAGGCGGCAATCAAAGATCAAGCGTCCACGCAGGAGGAACTTCAAACCGAGGTGCGGAGCATGCGGAAGGAGATGACAACGATTCCGGCAATGATGTCAATATTGCAAGACATCTCCAAGAAGATGACCGGCGCCGAATCGACGAGCCAACCGGAGGCGGCAGCAGCCCAACCCTAGGCAGCCGTCTAGGGTTTGCTCCGACAAACCTCGGCGAAACCGAGGGTCCCAGCATCACTACCGCCGTCGATCACCAGGATCCAGACGGGCCGGCGCCGGCGGGAAGAGGCCGCTGGCCGGCCGCCGACGCGAGCCAGGGCCGCTGGCCGGTCACGGCCGACGCCACCCGAAGCCCAGGCGGGTCGGCGCCGGCGGGAGGCCGCTGGCCGGCCGCAGACGCGAGCCAGGGTCGCTGGCCGATCGCCGCCGACCGCCAGGGCCGCTGGCCGGTCGTCGCCGATTACCCGGGCCACGGCGAGCCCCCGCCTCCTGCGGGGAGTGTCCTGGGACCGGCCGTCGACGAGTGGGGGGAGCCCAGCGGCACAGCACCCCCTCCGGGAGGTGCCCTATGGCAGCCAACCCTCCACGGGGGTCGGACATGGGGAACAGAGCCCCCAGAGGGACAGGGACCGTGGGAGGCGCTTTCGGAGGCAGCAATTTCTATGGAGGAACGGCAGCTTCCGCTCACTTCCAGGAGCGGTATGGAGGAGGTGACGGAGTTCCGTACGAGACCCACCGGCGAGACACAGGCCGGTGGGGAGAAGGTCGAGCCAGAGATGACATACAGCAGGGAGACCTTAGCGCTGACCGCCGGCTTAAGAAGCTGAAGCTACCTACGTTTGAGGGTGCGGCTCCGGACGAGTGGATCTTTCGGGCAGAGTGCTACTTCGAGGTCATGGAGTTGACTGAGGCGGAGGTACTCAAATGCATCGGGATCTACTTCGAGGGCCAGGCCCTGGCGTGGTACCGGTAGAGGTCCGCGAGGACCCCATTCTGCAGCTGGGAGGAGTTGACTGCATACCTTTTGGACCGATTCTAGGAGACGGCCGGGAGAGACTTCTACGAGCAGTGGTCTTCTCTGCGACAGGAGGAAAAGGTTCGGGACTTCGTAGCGAGGTTCGAACTGTTATCCGAACGTGTCAGAGGGGTGTCGGATGAGCTGCAGATCGGGATGTTTATGAAGGGCTTGAAGCCCTCCATACGAGCGGAGCTCCGGTTGCAGAGTCCGCAGTGCTTAGAGGATCTGCTCCGCCTGGCTCATAAGGCAGAGGAGAAATTGACAGAGGAGAGACGTCTTAAGGGCGCTTGGGAAGCATCGGGACAGCACAGTCAGACGGGTCCAGTACTTCCACGACCAGCAGCGGAGGCTCAGGCACCAGTACCACCTAGACCCGCAGGCGGGACAGGGTATTCCATAGTACCGAGGAGGCGCATGTCGGATGCTGACATGAAGGCAAGAAGAGCAGCTGGCTTGTGCTTCAGATGCGACGAGAGGTTCACTCCCGGTCATCGATGTGCGAGCAAGTTGCTGCAGATCGTGATCTTGCCCGACGAGAAGGAGGATCCGACGGAGGAAGAGGCTGCTATAGCAGCATATGCTGGGGAGGAGCAGGATCATGTGCACATGGATGTTGCGGAGGTGACCCTCAACTCCGTGGTAGGGTTCACTCCGAACCACACCATGAAGTTGGCGGAAACGTTGGGAGAGCAGACGGTGACGGTGCTGATCGACAGTGGAGCAACCCACAACTTCATCTCTCAGAGACTGGTCGAGCGGCTTGGCCTAGAGTTGAGTACGGCGGAGAAGTTCACGGTGTTGCTGGACACCGGGAAGATGGAGGAGAGCAAGGGCCTATGCAAGGAGGTGTCTCTCTCACTGCAGGGATATCAGCTGGCGGAGGACTTTTTACCATTGGAGCTGGGCAACGTCGACATCATATTGGGGGTCCAGTGGCTGAAGAAGCTCGGGGAGATGAAGGTGAACTGGAAACTTCTACGGATGGAGTTCCTGGAGGGAGGCGAGACGGTGGTGCTGAGGGGGGACCCGACTCTCTGTTTCTCGGTAGTGGCCCTCAAGGCCATTACGCGAGCATTGCGGACGGGAGGAGAGGGGTACCTAGTAGAGTTCCAGGGGTTTTCGGTTGAGGGTGAGACACAGGAAGAGACCCCTGAGGAGGTGAGGGCGCTGTCACAACCTATATGGCGGGACTGGGAGCCGATGTTGCAGGAGGCTGAGCATGACGCAGGGTTGCAGCACATACGGCAGCAGATAGAGAGCGGCAATGACGGTCCAGCGGGCTATACTGTGGAGGGTCGCCGACTGCTATATCAGGGGAGGATGGTGCTACCGAGAACTTCGACATTCTTTCCAGCCTTTGAAGGTACGGGCAGTTCGGCAGGGACCAGGACAGACGAGGGAGGTTCTGATTCACTGGATGGGACTACCAGACTGCGACGCGACTTGGGAGGACTCTGCGAGATTCCAGACACAGTTTCCGGATTTCCACCTTGAGGACAAGGTGGCTCTTTTAGGGGAGGGTATTGATGCGAGCGCACCTGGCGCCGCACCTTCCTCGGGTGGTGGAGGCGTCATCACGTACGCACGTCGCAGGAGACGCGGAGGAGCCGTTTAGGCATTTTATTTACTTTATTTTATTTTAGTCATGGAGGGTTATTTTGGTCTTTCACCACAAATAACCCTCCTCTTTGCTTTTTCTATATATATTAGGTCTAGCCGTCTTTTATGGCTTATGCTTGTATTGAGAAGAAACTCTCAAGCGTCATTCAGAGGGGTTTAGACTTTGTCCGTCCATCAAAGTTGGGAGTTTGTTCTTTTCTCTAATAAAGATCGTTCTTTTCCTTCTATTTCTATTTTTCTATAAATTATTTGTGAATCGATCGGGTCGATTCACATCAGTCTCTTAAACCTCAATCCAAGTAGACCCTAAGAATTAATTGTAAGAGTCTGCACAGATTAACTCTGAACAATGTTGAGGCTTTGATTCCCTATTTCTAACTCCCTTTTATACCACCATCAAAATTGCAAACATGAACGAACCGCATGTGAAACACAAACCCAACAAAGCAACAACCTAAGCAAGGATTATGATGTGTTCATCTCATAACCAATAACACAGAATGTGCATTTGTTCAGCTCATACTCTAATATCACAAATATTAAATGCCTATACACGTACCATTGATCTTGTTCTTCTAAGAATCGGACGTCCAGAGTATGATCGCCGAACATGCTTTTTTGGGTTCCCATAGAAGGAGGAGGAAATGGGAACGTGAGGAAGGAGGGAAACTTGGAGAGAGAGTGAGAGGGAGAGGACTTTCAAAATTAGGTTTAAATATAGAAGCAGATCTGTGCTGCATAGACATTGGGCCAACTTACATCTTCCCAACCCGATCCAAGTACATGGTAAGTTTAAGGTATTCGTTTCCTTCCAAAGGGAATTTCTTTACCAGAATGCTAAGTTAACAACAAAAGTAGATACAATTCATTTACACTCCCTGACCGTTGACAATTGGCTCCCCTCTCTCCTTTCTGTCCACATATAAAGGGAGGCTATGTGACCGTTCCCTCTCTATCCACATACATAGGGAGAGGCTATGTGACCGTTGACAATTGGCTTCCCTCTTCCCTCTCTATCCACATACATAGAAAAAGGAGACTCAATTGACAACTGTTACGTAAATTGTTGTAGATGGATTATAACTCATTTTCTTGTAATCCTAGCATTGCTCATTTCTTTATCTTGATGGCTATCTTACTCTAAAATTGTGGATAAATTTTATTTATTTTTATTAGCTGGGTAATTTTAGCTATAGTAATGTCATGAATAAAATTGTAACAAAAGTTATCATACAAAATAACCATGTTATTTTCTTAAGGTTTTTTAAAAAACAAAAACTTTAGCCATATTAACTTATTAGGTGAGAATCGCAACAACAATGGAGGAGGCCCGTACCAAATGCTTAAATAAAAAACTTAGCGTTCCAAACACACCTACTACTAAATCAATAAATTTTTTTTTTACCTCAATCAATCGTCAGTTCAATAATGGTTAGTTGGTCTTGGTCATAAAAAATAAACAGCACTCATCAGTAGCTCCGGTACGTGCAACTAAGAAAATATATTTTCTGGTCAAGAAACACAATACATTAACATAATTATGTTGCGTTGCTACAAGGATCAAAAATACAACCAGAGCTCATCTAAACTGGAAAATTACTTGAATCTAAATTAACCGCGCTACAAGTCATTTTCAGCACGGAGAGGTAGAGAACACCCTTTGTATATATATCACAGAAGGCCTTGATAATGACAGGGTGGTGCTCCGGTGAGTTCAGGGATAAGTAGCAATGGAGAAGGCGGTTCATATCGCCCGCACGGATCTTCCTTCTCGACGTGATCATCTCCACCATCATCGAGCGACAGAAATCACCGCAGAGGTCTGTCAACTGACACTCCAAAGCGACGCCTCTGTCCATGCCCACTGCGACGGAGGCTCTGCAGCCGCTGCACTCCAATGAGAGCAGCATCGTATCGAGCAGACAATAGATGGATATACTAATTTGATGATGGTGATGAGAAAAAAGGGAGACTGGGATAGCAAGAGGTGGTATTGGGAGAAAGTTGGTAGAAACAGCTGTTTGTGATTCATGAACATAAGAATGGTACAGGTGCTGGTGGAGCACAGGCCCTTAAAGCCTGGCCCAGTGTACATGGATTGCACTCGTCAAATTTTCAGTCTATAGTCAGTGTGAGATGATGCAGGTGGTACTAAATTAATTAAGGATATTAGCATAAGAAGGGAATATTTACAATGCCATGAGCTTAATTTTCATATGAATTGCACATATCCAAAGCTAAAAAAAAAAAAAAAAAAAGCTGATTCTTTGACTTGGTTTCCACGAGGAATCATCGTCCGACAACCACCCATACACCCTTGCTGAAGAACTCAATGGAGGAAAGGGTCCATTTGTTAACAGTAGTACAGACTGGAGAGCCATAAACAATAGACTTTTCTGGTTCGGCATACTCAACTTAGAAGAGAGCTCTACTGTGACTTAGAACGTTCCCTGGAGCTTAGAACCAAATCTAGTGCTTTAGCCAATAATTTCTGAGCTGAGCCATATGCAATAGTATCTCATCCCGACCCTGGTTGGTAACACTGCTGGTCATAATCCAGGGGGGTGCAGACTGGAAGAACTCGCGGATCAAGTTCTGAAAATCATCAACATTCTCTTCTGGTCTCTTGCCCCCATTCTTCTTCTTCTTGCGTTTGTCACACTTGGTGAAAACTAGTGTCATTGGTATCTGATGAAACAAGTACACAATAAAGATATTTACACAACATTTTAGGTGGTTTGTCTTTAACAATGATAGATAAAATTATGACCATGAAACTATTTAAGTATTAACCAATCATCTTGTTTGGGAGGAGGTTTTCTTAGAAGGAAAAAAAAAAAAAAAGACTAAGTTCAACTGAAGAAAGCAAACAATGGTTCTTTTGTAAGTATCAAATATTTCAACAGGAACAATGCACATTCTCAAAATTTTGGGATCAGCTACATCAATCCTTTTCTTCAGTTAAAAACATGAACAGAAAACTTATATATACAAGAGAAGAATGGCAAAAGGATGGGAGGAGTGGGTGGCAATGATTTTGAGATTGGTGAATGTTGAGAAGGCTCAACTTGATTGACTTAATTAATTTGGAAATGAAAGGTAACATCAACTTATGTATACAGGCAAGTGAAGAAGAGAGGAAGGGAACACGAAAGAAGTTTTTACTTGATCATTAAGTAGCCAAAAATGAACGGTTTTCAATGGCACGTGTGAACATCAACGGTGTAGACTATTAGCAATTCTCTATAATTTTGTGTGCATGGGTACTCAACATGTAGACTATGTTGCACAAATATGGACACGATACGGTTCAGGACACGATACAGATACATATGGACGTTTTCAAATAGGGATGTATGCCATCCCCTATGTTGCACCAATATAGACCCGCATATACGGGTAATGATACAAATACGGACACCATATTCCCGCGTCTGCATGTAGATTATAATCAAAAGCTTGATTCTAATCAAATGCTTGATTCTTAACATTACTTTTTCAAACTATAGATCCATTTAACACACTACCGTTTATTTTGTACTGTTGATGTATGAGTGAAAAATTACAAATGATATGGATTTTGTTTTTTAGGCTATTTAAATTATATAAGATTATTTCATAGAGTGGATTTGGAGTTTGGAGGCTCTAATAAAACCTTTAAAATTGACAGGATTCGACTTCAAATCCTATCAATAGCACACAAGCTGTACTCTGTGTGTGTGTGTGTGTGTGATTTTTGTCAATATTTAAAAATGAAAATGGGATGTATTTACTTGGACCATTTAATTCCCTTATTTCCATTGAATTCCTTTGTTCAGCAATCCGTAGGAAAATCTTCCAAGTGATGATTAGATACATGGTAGGAAAGGGAAAAGGGGAGAGGGATTACTTGATTCTGGCCAAGCCAACTAGCATATTCAAGATCAATTTTCTTTGCAGGGATGCTGGCATCTATGAGGAGAAACACCGATACCAGAGTCTGGCGGTTGAGAAAGTAATCTTTGGTGAATTGATCCCAATTGTTCCTTAGTTCATGGGGTGCTGAAGCATATCTGTCAGGGAAAAAAAATTGAGAAAACAAATCAGATTATTTAACGTACAAACACCAAAAATTGAGAATTTAGTGAAAATGACAACCAAGTTCCTATCAAGAAGGTTCTATTCATGAAGCACAACTTAAAATAGATGCAAGACTCAATAAGCAGCTGACAATTGGAAGGAAGAAAAAGAATCAAACAGAAAAGTAACAGAGCCATATATATACATTAAGAAGAAATGTAGAAGCAGCTGCGTAGCAGCAATTAGAAAGCATACAACACATTAGAACATATGAAAGCAAACCAGAACATGATCTCTAGCAAACTCTATTTCCCTTATCTCGAAATAGATGTCCGAAATCTGGATTCTATTCTGCATTCCAGAGCCAGTAATCTGGGCCCTATTCTGCACTTCATTCTAGCACATGTGAAGGAATGCAATTTTTGAATGGAACTATCTTCTCCGTGTTTGCCATGTAAACTAATCTCCCATGTCAATTTTTCCTCCTCCGGAACATGAGTGGTGCCAAGATGAGTGGCCTATTGTGGCCAGTTTTTGAATTTAAGTTGCATTGCAGTAGCATAGTAGCAAACAAGTGATGTCCAAGCAGCCAAACATGTTTCAGGCAGTGAACAAGGATGCAGTGCAACCGGTGTTTTCTGCTAATTTATATTTCAGAAGTGATTTATATTTAATACAACTTATGAACTTTTCTCAGATATGATCTCCAATATCAAAATCTACATGCATATTTTCGGTAATGGAAACATCTGATATCAACACTGACGTCGCATAGTTCAGCTATGTACATATCTATTGTCTATGCAAATACCAAAGTGGACTCGTCTCCCGTTCTTGTAAATATGTGGAGGACCAAATCCTGTGAATCAGAATTTTCATTGATGTCATCACTCTGGAATAGGTTTCATGGTGATTTTTGTGAGGGTTTGATGTGGTTTTGGAAGGATTTTTATGGGGGTTTATATACTGGAAATTCTAGACATGGTTGGGGACAGGAGAACAGAAGCAGGCTGGTTGTAGGAGTTCCTTTATGGATTTAATCGACATTTGGATGGAGATAGGTGAAAAAACAGAGCTGGCTGAAGAGTGGTTGGATTAGTTAAGTAGCATGGTAGCAGATACTATAGCAGAATCGGAAGTTGTTGCCTGTTGGCGAGTACAAAGGGTAACCCCCTTGTTTTGGGAGGGATACATTTCCCACATTTTGTGGGAAAATTGAATCCCTGGGAATTTAAAATGTGCAGTGATAGGACGATACAAACATGTCATTTGTGTTGCTATCATTTGATTTCGCAAAAATTCAGAAAATTTCCGCATACAAATGAGACCTTAAAAGAAACTAAGAAGGGAGCATGTCATGGATGTAACTGGTGCATGGACCACTTCATTTAGGCCCCTCATGAATACTTGAATATGAGTTGTATTAATGGAAAAACAGAGGGGTGGTACTAGTCCCAGTTTTCTTAGTCTCCTCTTCCCAGGGAATGCATGTTCAGTTAATTCGGTCTTTAAATAGTGTATCCGCTAAAATGAAATATTGGCATATCCCATCCAAACCAGAATTAAGAACGTCCAACCAATTAAATCACATGATAAGTTCAGTTGGTTTGCATGGTCTTCAACTGTTTAATGCACTCCTAGACAATGTCATATTGAAGAAGTTTAGTTGTTTATGCATTCCCTTGAATTACATGATTGGTGGGTAACATCACTTGCACACTAATTGGAATAACTATGCATATTCAGTGTAAAATAATGAAAAACGTAGAAGGGAATCATTCATGTGATGAGAGAGACAAGGTATAGAGTGAATGCAAGTTGAATGATAGCATGATGTCCATGCATAGAATCATGAAGAGAGTCAAAGAAGGCGTTTTGTTTCATGTTGACTTTACTGGAAATGGAAAATAGCATACCTACCTGAGAGAGACGGCAGAATATATAAGGCATTACAACTACTATAGGGAATTCTGTCCAAATGGTCTTAACAATTTGAATACTCCCATCGAATGTAATTCACTATGTCATCTATTGGTGTAGAAACTTGTCATCTCAACCTAGAAGTGGAAGATGAAGCGTCCAACAATAACTGAAGAGTTTAAGGGTTCGACATTCTAAGAGTAGTCAATAGTCCCTTCATAAAGCTAAAACTTGATGGCCTCAAAGGAACTTTTTCTTCGTGTGCAATCAATGTCATGCTACAAAGTACATCCACAGTTTCTATATTGCATGTCCTTTTTCTGCCAATGATCCCTTACGTAGAAAATGTTTTTACCATGGGGTATCAGTGTTGAACTATGAACAAAATTCCTCAAAACAAATTGGTGTATCACTAATTCAAAATATCATCAAGTTCACCAGCAAGTTTGTCAGTACTCGAGAGTCTCAGTGTATATAAGATTGTAGAACACGAGACTGAGAAAAGTGTGTCACATGTGAAGAATTGAGCTTCATGGTATTAGATAAATATAAAAAACATAACATGACTAAATATACCAATTATCAAAAGCTGAGATAATTGGAAGTACCCATATCCAGGCAAATCCACAAGGTACCAGCTATCGTTTATCCGGAAATGATTGATCAACTGAGTCTTTCCTGCAGTGTGTGACATTTGATTTTTGTAAATAATGATGCTGCAAAAGGTACAAACAGAACATGCATATCACAGAATCACAAGTCATTAAGATTCTTCATTTATGCCAGTAAGATGGTGTCTTTGTTATATAATAGATATAGCCTACCATTTCTTTTTGTATATGTAGCAAAGAGTTCTGCAAATACCTTCTCTCTTCAGCAACCATGTGCATATGCTCCAATAATTGTCATGTTCAAATCTTGGCATGTAAACTATGTTGCACGGATACTCATGCAGAGGATCTACCATATCTAACATAATACTTTCCCAACACTTATGTAGGATATTGCTTACCCGTGTCTAGGCTCCAAAGCGACTCAAAAGATGATGAAAGTGCTTTTGCATGATCATGACCGTACCAAACATAATTGAGATTGAGAAAGTAACATTTCTTTGTACCAAATCCTTTCTGACTTTATGTACTTTCTAGAACCAAGTCACTATCCAAAACATGCATAAATATAGATAGTATTAAGATCTAATGTATATTTTATAGAATATCGATATATATATAGATATGCTTTTGTGTGTGTATATATACCCGTAGAGGTATAGTACTCTTAACCTAAATTTTCTAAAATCGTATTCCCAATCCACATCGAGTCTGTATCCGTATTTGTGTCCGTGTCTATGCAACCTAGTATGTAAAC
Organism: Iris pallida; assembly: GCA_029216955.1. NCBI lineage: Eukaryota > Viridiplantae > Streptophyta > Magnoliopsida > Asparagales > Iridaceae > Iris > Iris pallida. Next base: position 4,987,638 of record JANAVB010008399.1, read on the forward strand.
AGCATCAACAAAGAGCTTGTCCCCAAGTATGTTGAAACCTTAGTATGTATACATACTTACCTATGTGGGTATCCTCTAATAAGAGGATTTCTAACCCTAATTGTTCTCAAGTAAGAAGTGTCATCTCTTTTGCTAATTACCCAACTTCCTTATCAAAGAAGCCTCAAATCTTCATATTGATCCTTAGAAGCTTAAACTACAAATTATGAACCTAAACCTGACTCCAAAGTGGCTTATTTGAAAAGAAGTGACTTTGGAATGTCGTAAGGTATGGAGGTGTAGTGCCTTAGCACAAAGTTAAGTAGTAGGAACAATATGGTCTCAACAGGGAAGGGAATGAGAGAACCTGATCTGGAGTTGTATCATCCCCCATCAACAATCTTTCCGTATTCTTGTCTTTTAATGAACACTATTGTCATGCATTGATATAAAATCAGTGTCTTCTAGGACCTGACAAAAGGGAAGACATATCACCGAAGTCTAAAGAGTTGGAATTTCAAGGGTGAATCGGCGATGAACTTCAAATCCTGTGTAGAGAGACAAGATAAAGCACGAAGAGAAATTATGCTCGCTTGGAATGTCTTTACTGCATGCTTTGGCTCTGTTATCCAGTTTAGCCTAAAAAAAATTTGTAATTTAGACACTGATGTATTTTCTAAGCAGCACAGTCTACCATTTCTTAATTTTAAGCAACCATGTGAAACTCCTTTTCTGTTAATAGAATCAGATGTTTGAGGACATGCAACGGCTACCAACTTTGTGGTCACAAATATTGTCAGCTATCAGTTATTGCACTTAGGTTATTTGGAGTTGCTTATTTACTGAAACACACAATTGAAGTGCCCAAGTCCCAGAAAAAATCTCAGAAAAAAATTATTATCAAATTTGATGCAAAAGTAAACCTTTTTCCTTTTCGTGTTGGATAAGGGATCTATATAAATGAATAAAAGCTGTGCAAGTTATTCATGTGATAATGTCACCGTCCACTGTCCTGGAAACGCTGAACAAGATGGAGAAGCTTAACAATAAAGTAGATACATATTGGAGATGATAAGTCCTTGGTTTTCCAGATGAATGTGCCAAAATTCTTTTTTTTTTATCTTTTCGAGCAGATGCAACTTTCATGGCTCGCTCGATGTGTCACAAAAGTTAAAACCAGCATCTATAATATTCTAGTGTTTGGGTGTTCATGTTACGTTGAACCAAACAGACAAAAGCTTGATTATGAACTAGTTGAGTGCATTTTTTGTACAATATTAATTTTCGGTCTGATTCCGGTTCTGCAATCTTCTGAAGTTTCGGTTCAACAGTTCCATGTTGGAGTTTTGGATTGTAAAAAGTTATCAATGATCTTATCTAAAGCTATGCTGCACGGACATCATGGACAGGAAGATGACACGACATGCCTCCGGCACAGACACAGAGCAGATATTAGTGTGGTCTAGTGCATTTTGGAACATCCATGTCGTGCCAGTATGCGTAAAAGGAAAAAGGAGACATGGACACGACACCGCTATTTGGAGTGCCCATGCTCCTAGGTTTATAAACATAATCACAAGAACTATACATGCTTTTCAATATAACTATATATGTTTTCTGTGAGATACCGGCTATCACAAACAACATTGCGGTAGTGCTATTACTGGTTTTTTATTTGGTTGTATTAAGAAAGAAAATGCTGCTCGAAGATTTAGAGAATTTACTTTTGGTATACAAATGCTATTTTTTTTAATTTTGTGATGAATAAGACACGACACACTACGGGCATGGACACGTCGTATTGTATCTGTGACAGGTCCAATACATGCTTGACATGTCGCAACACACAAAAGGCACCGTTTTTTCGGAGTCCAAAGTTCTATAGTTCTCCAAACTTTATAGTTTCAAGTAATCATCAAAACTAACAAGTCACTCACACAAGTGCACAAACAATCAACAATGGCAGTGAATTCTAACCGGGTTTCTTGGAAGTGAGGGCGAGCTTCTTGCGTCGGACCAGCGAGTTGAGGAGGGAGGACTTGCCGACGTTGGACCTCCCGACGAGGGCGAACTCGGGGAGGCCGTCGGCGGGGCATTCCTCGGTCCGGGCGCTGCTCTTGACGAAGTCCGCGGCCGAGACCTGGGCGTCCCTCGCGTAGGGACCGAGGACGATGTTGGAGCCCTTCAGAACCCTAGCTCCGTCGACGAGGGTCGGGTCTCCGGCGAGGTTAACTTCCGGCGGGACGAAGAGCTTCTCGATGGGGAGGTGGGTTTGGGGTTGTATATCAGGGAAGGATAAGGGGATATGAGGAGGTTCGGTGGCGGTATCGGCGGCGGCGGAGGTGGCGGTGGTTAGGGTTTTTGCTAGGATTAGGGTTTTGGTGGGGAGGGAGAAGAGGGATGGGATTTGGGTTGGGGTGGTGAGTGGGAAGGAGAGGAGACGGGGGAGCAGGAGGAGGTGGTGGTGGTGGTGGTGGAGGAGCATTTTTTCTTTTCTTTTTTGGTCGGAGAAGGAGCTGCTACTTGGCGCTCTATATAGGATGGGTGCGGCTATCCGGGCTATCCGCACCCCGCCACCTGCGGAACATATCCCACTTTTAAAAAATAATAATAATAATAATTTAAATTTTTATTCTACCCTCTCCCTCTCCCTCCTCCCCTCCGTCGACCCCTCCGCCTCCTCCTCCTCCTCCTCCTCCCGACCCTCCTCCTCCTCCTCCTCAGGAGGAGGAGGAGGAGGGGTCGGGAGGAGGGTCCGGAGGAGGAGGAGGAGATGGAGGAGGAGGGGTCAGGGTCGGGGGAGCGGATGGGGGTGGGTAGGGGGAGGGTAAATTAGGAATTTGAAATTTAAAAAAAAAAAAATGGGGTGTGCTCAGCAGGTGGTGGGGGTGCAGATAGTCGCGCCCACAGAGGATATAGAAGACAGAGAGAGATTATATGAGTTCCCAAAAAAATATAAGAATGGTGCATCTGGATTTTTATTTCAATTTAGGAAAAATGTGAAATCATAAAAAAAATATATACAAACATATAGAAAGAATCTTATGGAAAATAAATTTGACAAGCTCCAACGTAATTTACTAAAACATCGTTCTGGTCCTACGAGTATCTACATATTCTTCGATTGTCAAAAAAAATAATGTGTAGGATCTTGTCTCTCATGTAGAAGCAATCTTTTTGTCCATTTATGTATTTGTGATTTGATACCTTCTAAATCCACTATGGTTGATATAATAGCGTGAATCTCTTTCATTATAGGTGTAGCTTATTTGTATCGATAAAAAAAAAAGGAATCAAAATTCGAAAATGCAAAGGGACTTATTTACTATTAAAAAAAGCACTTGCAACAAAGTCCAAAATTTTAAAGTATATCATATCTGGTCAATACTATCCAACATACTTGGAGGACCAATTTGGACTTTGTTCGCGATTCGAGTTGATTCGAATTAGTTGACGTTTTGGTTTATTTTATGTTTGTGTTATCCGTAAATGATTTGTATTTTATGATACTATAGGATATACCGTTTCGTTAACGTTAAGTATTAGTTGATATGTTATGATACATATAGATTGAAGTGGTATCGATTTCTTCACTCGAGCACCTAATGTACAATAAAAAATTTAGATTTTGGAACTAGTTATAAAGATAAAACAAATAAAAGATTAATGACAAAATTATATATATTTCATTTCCGAAAAAAAGAAAAGAAAAAGAATGTAGCTAGAATGAGAGTGGGCTCAATTGCTTTGGTGGTACTCGAAGTATCACCCAATTAACAACACAGTACCTATTCTATTATTCCTTACTTAAAAGTAACACACGTTCTAATTATGGTGCATTACAGTCCATGTAGCCAATTTCTGTCAATTGCCTAACAGAAATGCCGACGTGGCTTCCCAACTCAGTAACTGAGTGTACACGTGTGCAGTCCACGTGTACACTCAACTTATTATAACCTTATTTGAACTTCATCCGTCTCTCTCTCTCTATTCGATCGACATACGCCGACGAGAAGACGAGGCCACCGAGAGACGCGGACGTCGAGGAGACGAGGGCTGCGGCTGAAGGCGACGCTACCGGAGCATTCGCAGATGGGTACCTCTCTCCCTTGCTCTCCTCTTCTTCTTCATCATTTTCGAATCTCACGTTGTTTCTCTTTATTACCGAAATCCTAAAATTTGAAACCCTAAATTTTGAAACCCTAACCAGTAGTTATTATTATGGAAACCCTAAAGTAATTAATTGTGTAAGTCATTCAATAATTTATTGTGGAAACCCTAAAATAAAAGAAGAGCCGATCTGAAAATGTTTATGCTGACAAAATTGCAGCAAACGAAGGAAGTGAAAAGAATGGGATCTTGCGAAGATCCCATGTTATTGCGAAGGAACTTCTCCGTGCAAATTATTCACTGCAAATACACCTTGGAATCGTGGGCGCCAATTTTTAAAATGTGCAAAGGAGGTAGGATGTGATTTTTGGTGTTGGACTGATGAACTTCGGTTATGTCGTTGCGAAGCCGGATTTTGCAAAATACGAACATCAAAGGTGCCTAGGAGCTTAGGTCAAAAATTCTACTGTTGTCCATTATCTACTAGTGTAAGTGAAACATACTTTTCTTTGTACATTAATATAAAATACTTATTATTTCTTGCTAGTAATGTGTAACTTATAATTGTAATTTCTTTTTCAATACGTGTAGAGGGAAAATCCCGGTTGTGAATACATTGAATGGATGCAAGAAGCTACGGCCTCAAAGACAAAGAAGAAAATGGTGGGTGATGGAGCTACTACTTCTTCGGGACAAGGCAAGGATATCATGAAGGAGATCATATTGGAAGTTGAAATTGAACACCGTGTAGCGCAACGACAACTTGAAATGTATGGGGCTATTTTGAAGAAATTTGAAAGATTTAAGATGGAGTAATTGTAAACTCGTATTTGTCTTGTAATGACTAAAAGTTGAAGTTGTAATGACTAGAAAACTTGTAGTTTATGGATCGAAGTTGTAATGGCTTTGCAGCTGTAAACAAGCTCTGGATTTTCATCCTCTGGAATTGTTAACCTTTTTGATGTTGTATTGAATGGTGTATTGAATGGTGTATTGAATGGTTCTGGATTTTTATCTCGCTGAGATTCAAGTTTATTGTAATGGTTCTTCTTTTGTATAATAGAAGTCATATTTTGAGTCATGTTATACATCCATTCAAATTATATATACATCTATTCAAGTTTATTGTAATGGTTCTCTTTTGTATAATAGAAGTCATATTTTGAGCAAGTATATATACATCCATTCAAATTATATATACATCTATTCAAATTATGTATCATAACCTGCATTTCCTGCAAATACTGATACCTAAAAGTTGCAGCAGCATTTCACACAAATTATGTATAATAGAAGTCATATTTTCAACTAATGTTGCAGCAGGATTTCCAGTGACCTGCATTTCACACAAATACTGATACCTAAAAGACTACCACTGCATTTTAAAAACTGTATTTTAAAAACTGAGCTGCATTTAAAAGACTACAACCACATAAAAGATTACAAATACACTGAGCTGCATTTAAAAGACTACAACCACTGAGCTGCATTTAAAAGACTACAAGCACAGAAAAGACTACAACTGCATTTAGAAGAATGCATTTAAAAGACTATCCTGGTGATAGAAACACACAGAGTACAACTGCATTTAGAAGACTGCATTTAAAAGACTGTTCAGGTGATAGAAACACACAAATCCAGTTTGACATCTCATTACCACACAAAGTAGGACTAGAACTGCACAAATCCAGTTTGACATCTTGTACATATTAGGCCAGAAACATAAATCCAGTACATAAATCCAGTTTGCCACACAATTGTCCAGAAACACAAATCCAGTTTGCCACACAATTGTCCAGAAACATAAATCCAGTACATATTAGGCCTTCTAAATGGCCACACAATTGTCCACGTGATAGAAACACGGCTCAAAATAATTACATCAAATGTCATTACATGCTTTTTGGTTCACCTATGAAAGAAATAGGACTAAAACAAAATCTTTCAGTTGTGAACCACAAAATTAGTGTTGTCCAAATTAGTCTAGACACTTGTAATTCAGTTTTTGCTTTTCTTAGATGGTAGATTGTATCTTGATGGTACCACTCTGCCCTTTGCTTTCTTCCCCTGACCATTCTTTGGCAATGTTGAAGTTGGATGAGTTGGGGCTGCTGCTGTGCTCCTTTGGCTTGCTGAGATATCTTGGTTGGAAGCTCCCACACCTAAGCCTCCATCAATAGAGCCAAGGCCTGAATATCGAGATTGGTTGGAAGCTCCCACACTGCTTAGGCCTGCATTATTGACCACTTGACTTGTACCCTGATAACAAAGTAGAACAACAAGAAATTCCAATCACTGACAGTAGAACAAAGTAGAACAGAGTAGAACAAAGACAAGTAGAACAAAGTAGAACAAAGTAGACCATATTAATGAACTGATCACTGAATTTTATGCACTTACATCCATCATCCACCTAAGTGTGGTTGGTGCACTGCTGACATCCACATTCAAATCACTAACAGTTTGCCTTGAAGATCCAGCCTGAAAAGGTACATATACAAGATTAGAAATTCAGTAGCCTAAAAAGTAACTGAGCAGAAACATTAAGTCAAAACATTCACTGATCAATAAGCAGTGATCAAAATATTAAGTCGAAACATTCATACAAGTTGCAATAAAACAGTCACTGATGAATAATATTAGGTCAAAACATTCATACAAGTCAAAACAGTC
>JANAVB010008399.1:5084535-5167427 GCA_029216955.1 Iris pallida
GTCTAGAAGTTTCTGAGAGATTGTAATCTGAAGGCTTGATTGAAGAATACCTCTTCACATTTGAAGTTGGACGAGTTCTTCGTATCAAAGCTCGCGTTGTACAAGTTGCAAGGACTTCGTAAGAAAACTTGCGGTTTTTTCAATAGTGGATTCAACTGGTAGCAAGAGTTCTACCGACTGGATTAGTCCTCAACAGAGGAAAACCAGTATACATCGATGTCTTTGCGTTTGCTATCTTAACTCTGTCTTTACTTTATTTCAGTTGTGATTAATATTCTGTGATTGTGCTGCTAACATTTTTTAATTAGCATTATTTCGCTGCCAACTCTATTCACCCCCCTCTAGAGTATTACGCTTTACTATTTCGTTCCTACAAACACCACTCTCCCCAAACCCCTTTCCCTTCACTCCAATCCCGGAGCCCGAGCCGACCCCTGCCGAACTCCCGTCGACCTGACAACCGCCCGGCGCCCCAGCAGCGGCCGCCCCTCCGGCCAACCCCGACGCCGGCGCCCCTTCCAGCGCGGCGACCCTGCCTCCAGCGCGCCCGACCGCACGGCCGACCCCCAACGTCGGCGCCCTTCCCGCCGGCCTCCTTCCAACAGCCCTTCGCCGGCAGCCCCCTAGCCCAGCCACCCGCAGCTCCCGCCGGCCTTTTCGTCGGCCCAACCCCCTTCACCGACCCCCTATCGCAGCGCCCCTTAGGCCGCGACCCCGCCTCGCGCGCCCCGCCCTTCCCGGCGCTGATCCTGTGGTTCTCGTGCCCTAGCACGCGGACGTTGTTCTCCGAGGCTGTCCGCTATTCTGGACAGCGTTCTTCGCTGGACTTCGTCTTCAAACTGTGGATTTGCGCGTCCCGAGTCCGAGGCAACCCTTCGGATTCCGTGTTTCTGGGTAATTTCTGGTTAATCACAGTAGTTCGTCCCTCCCCGGTGTCGATGATGAGTTGGTCCACGATTTCCCTTTGGGGAAATTCGATTTCTGGGATAAACGCGTTCCCGGGATTTTTCGAGGAACGACGAAAGTTCTGTTATTTGGATTTCTTTATTTCTGAAACTTTCGGAAATGGTTTTCTTAATATTTTAGCTTCCGGATATTTCCGGTATTGTGCTGTGATGTTTTTTGTTGGATTCGGACTCCCGAATTTGGTTCGGGTCGTTCCGAATTAATCTGTGGAATGTTTGTGGATTATTTTATATATATATATATGGGATTCCCTGGTTTGGGATTTGCAGGAAAGATTATTGGCATATTTCCCAGTTTTTGGGTGACCAAAAACAGAGGAGATGCTGCCAGATTTTTCCGTAAATAATTATATTTTAAAAATATTTTAAAATAAATTTCGGAAAATATATTAAATATTTGGATTTTGGGCGACGACCGTATCGGTCAATGGGCCCCGGCTAAGTGCAAACGAAACCGGCTTTGCCCGGACGTTGAGGCATTAGCCTAGTTGATGATTGGACCATATCTGAGACTCATCAAATAATTATATTTTAACCTATTTTATTATTACTATTCTTTTATTCATAGTTATTATAGGAAGTTTAGGACTAACGACCGTTTTTGTCTTATTTCAATTTATGTAAATAAATTGTAATGGGCATAAGCCCAGCTGGTTGTTGGTTCTGTAACTGTAATTTGGTAGTGTAGGATTTCTGGTTATTTGCTGATTTTGCGAGTTTTTGTAGCATACGAATAAATCGGATAAAAGTTATTATATAAAAAATTAATAAGTTTTTCTCACATAAAATCTACAAGTTTTAATATTAACTAACGATCATGTATTTCTCACTAAAAATAAGAAATTTAGTTTTATATTTATAGTTACTAAAATACAAAGTTCTAATCAAATAATTTGGTATCAACGAGTTTTCTAAAATACAAACTTTAAAATGATCTTTCCCTCGTTATTAATTCAACGCACAAATAACCGTATTTTGTTCGTGTTTTATTAACAAAGAATTAAAATGGATTAGGACACAATTAGAGATTTCAACTAGCATAGTCAGATTGGTAACCCTGGTTTCTGAGTCAATTTCTCAATGTAGGAATTCGAGGACGATTCTGAATTCCCATCCCGAAGTCTTCATCCTCTCCAGTCCAGTCTATTTTGAGGCAAGTATAGTTTGTGTTAGTTTTACAGTTATTTTAATAATCGTTTTACTGCAAGTTTAAACTACGATGCAAACACGAAACTCTCCCTGAGAGTACTGACTGCAACTATTGTAACTGATTGGGGACTGGGGGAATAGTGTAATATTTATGACCACATCCAACTGTAACTTAGAACTGTATTAGCTTACCCCTCATACACACAGGGATAAGCCGAATCGTATCAATATGATACAACTGTACATCCAAAGCCGGTCATATTCATTGCCTATTCAAATCACACTGTTTTACTGCTAGAAAATTGTTCATTTCTAAACTGTTTAAAAGTGCATGATTCTATTATTTATTTTAACTGTTTAAATTAGCATGAATTGTACTTTGCTCCCTCCTGACTAGAGATACATTTTTAGGGGACATTGAGGATGCTGAGCTGTTATACAGTAGTTACTACGACCATGTTCTGTACCCTGTAGTGCTGCCAGAGTCCCCATTGGAGGACGTTGGGACTGAGGCCGATGAGCCGGCTGATTAGCTAGCTTTCCCTTTTTTTCCAGCTTTGTTGTTTATTTAAAACTCTGTTATTTGAATTCAGTTATTTATTTCAGTACATTTAAATTCTAGTTGTAATTGATTTTAAAGTTTAATAAAGTTTTATTTCCCGAATTTTTGAGTTGTGACAAATATAGATGTTATTGTATGGTTACCTGCTAATGGAACAGCTTACTGCCGCCGTCTCAACAACGGTGCAGGCTGGGCATGATCCGGTTCGACCCAATTAGTTGGGATCGGGTCGTGACATGTTTTTAGTGGTGGCCCATGCAGGTTAAGAACAACAACTTAGGAAAATACCTAGAAAAAATTAGAATACTAGAACATTGATTTGTCACAACATAGGTCCGAATTATATATAAATAAATATTTTTGTTTGATTATAGACTGGTAGGATACCTTGCTTATGTTTGTACCCTAAACCTTCCAGATTATGACCAAGGAAAAGATCACCCCTGCTGGCGATGAGGTGTCATCATCTGAACACACCCCATCTTCCCCAGCACGTCCAGACCCTTCACCGTTGCAGCTGACCGATCGTCCCCATCAATCTCCAGCACTCCGCGGCACTTACGCCACTACTTCTCAAGCGGCGAACCCTACACTTCCTCGGCTGAGCCACAGATCCCTGCGGTAGTGTCCGCACCAGCTGCCCCACCAGTGCCCGTGGATCCCACTGATCTAGTGGGTATCCTACGAGGAGTGCTTGAAGCACAGAGAGCTCAAGCAGAAGCTCACCGAGAACAGACTGCAGCCCATCGCGAGCAGACCGCGATCATGAGAGAAGGCATGGAGAATGCCCATAATGTGGCTATGGCTGCCCTCGAAAGAGGAGGGACCACTTCATCGGAGCCACGACCTGCCAAGGTAAGCATGATTCAGGAGTTAAGTTTTATATCATTTAGGCCATTCTTTTGATTAGAGGCGTATTATTGCATGAAGGTCGGAGATATAGAGAGCTTTAAGAAGCAAGGCCCTCGACCTTTCAAAGGAACCGAGGGTATCATCTACGCCGATGAATGGCTAGACAGCATGGAGCGTCTCTTGAGCGTCGCTCGACTCCCAGAGGACCTTAAGACTGAAGCGGTAGGACTCCAACTACAGGATGTGGCGAGCACCTGGTATCGGAATGAACCCCGACTCCAGGACAAGCAGCTCGACGGGACACCTTCAAGAGGCTGTTCCGCAGGAAGTTCTTTCCAACATCTGAGATACGGGAGATGGAAAGGCAATTCCAGGACCTGAAGCAGGGGAACATGACGGTCAACGAATATGCGGCAGAGTTCGGCCGACTTAGCCGCTTTACCCAGAACCTGGTTGCTGACCCCAAGGATCGTGCTAAACGATTCAGGTATGGATTAAGAGAAGAGATTCGCACCCCTGTGATCGCAGGTGGCGCCAAGACTTATTAGAGGATCCTGATACGAGCTCAGGACGTGGAGAAGAGCCAACCTTCTCGATCCAAGAGGGAGTATCCTGGAACTAGCAACTTCCAGGGTAACCAGAAGAGGCCCAACAACAACAATAACAACAGGCCTTCGCACCACCAGCAGCAGCACCATCAGGCAAGGACAAATGACAGAGCGCCTCAGAAGCAGATCCATGTCTATGATTTTTGCAAGAGGCCAGGACATCAGTCGAATATATGCAGGAAGAAGCTAGGACTCTACCTAGTCTGTGGGTCTGCCACCCACCAAGTGAGGGACTGCCCCTCGTCAGTCCACCGAACCGGAGCAACTCAACAAAGAGCTCCCCTACCTACTCAGCAACAACGGTTCGGACAGCACCAGTAGAAGACCGGGCGAGCTTTTGCCCTAGCAGCGGATGAGCAGGAACCAGAGCAGGAACCCACAGCTGATGTCATCACAGGTTCCATTTATGTGTTTTCACATCCTGCTCTAGCATTATTTGATTCTGGTGCATCACATAGTTTCATATCATCAGAGTTTATTTATGCACACCACCTAGATACGGGACTTAGCAAGGTAATTAGTAGAGTTATGACTGGTGGTGGACCCATACCCATCACCGAGGCTTGTAACTGTCCCATCACTATCTCAGACCATCAGTTTTTAACACCCTTACTAGTGATGCCCCTGCCCAACTATGATGTAGTCCTAGGGATGGACTGGTTAAGTGAACAGCATGCGCTGATAGATTGTCACCGAGGATGTGTCATCTTCATCCCACCGGAGAACCGGAGTTTGAAATCTCTCGAGCTCCGGATGACATGATGAGTGTTACCTACTCCTCAATCACCGAAGAACCCGAGCCTCCTCACCCTATCATAGCGGAGTTCATGGACGTCTTTCCAGATAGTCTTCCAGGATTGCCGCCGGATCGAGGTGTGGAATTCACCATCGATCTAGTACCCGGCTCTTCCCCTATTTCTCGGGGATGCTACAGAGTCAACCCCAATGAGGCAAAGGAGATGAAGGATCAGATCGACGAGCTGAAGGCACAAAGATTTATCAGAGACGGGGCTTCACCCTGGGGAGCACCAGTTTTGTTCGTGCCCAAGAAGGATGGAACCGTGCGAATGTGCATCGACTACCGGGCGCTGAACAACATCACCATCAAGAACAAGTACCCCCTGTCCCGGATCGACGACCTGTTTGATCAACTGAGTGGAGCCAAGGTATTTTCAAAGATAGACCTCAGATCAGGCTACCATCAAATCAAGGTCAGAAAGGAGGATATTCCTAAGATGGCGTTCAACACCAAGTATGGGCAATTTGAATTCTTGGTCATGCCATTTGGACTGACAAATGCTCCTGCGGTATTCATGAACCTCATGAACAAGGTTTTCCATGAATATCTGGATCAGTTTGTTGTTGTCTTCATCGACGACATACTGATCTACTCGAAGACGGAGGAAGAGCATGAAGAGCACATGGGGAAAGTGCTGAGTACCTTGAGGAAGGAGAAGCTCTATGATAAGCTATCCAAATGCGAATTCTTTTTAGACAAAGTAGAATTTTTGGGCCATGTTGTCACAGGAAAAGGAATTTCGGTGGATCCAAAGAAGATAGCTGCTATTGAGAAGTGGACTGCACCAAGCTCGGTTGCAGAGATCAAAAGCTTTTTGGGTTTAGCTGGCTACTACCGGAAGTTCGTGAAGAATTTCTCCAAAATTGCAGAACCAATGACGAAGCTTACCAGGAAGAACGAGGAATTCATTTGGTCGGAAGCTTGCCAGTCAACTTTTGAGGAACTGAAGAAGAGGCTTACAACAGCGCCGATACTTACGCTACCCGCAGGTACCGACGGTTTCTCAATTTATAGTGATGCTTCCGGTAAGGGATTGGATTGCGTTCTTCAACAACACGGAAAAGTAATTGCTTACGCATCTAGGCAATTACGGACTCATAAGAAGAACTATCCCATACATGATTTGGAGCTGGCAGCGGTGATATTTGCTTTGAAGCTATGGAAGCACTACCTGTATGGAGAGAAAGTGGAAATATTACAGACCACAAAAGTCTAAAATATATTTTCACTCAGAAGGAGCTGAACATGAGACAGAGACGATGGCTGGAGCTGATGAAGGATTTTGACATCAACCTGCAATATCATCCGGGTAAGGCTAATGTTGTTGCAGATGCACTTAGTCGATACCCGATGGCAATATTCTTGACCAAGGAGCGTCATTTGTTGGAGGACATGGAGAAGCTAGGATTGGAAATTGTACTGCCCGAAGAAGAGATGAAAAAACTGGAAAGAGAAGCCATCGTACCAGGAGCTGAATCATCAATGATGCAGTTGCAAGTGCGTTCAAGTCTTATGGACAGAGTCAAGGAGGCACAATTCCAAGACGAGACGCTTTGCAAACTCAGAGACCAAGTGCTGGCAGGAACACTTGAAGGATTCTCAATCGCCAGCGACGGAGCATTGAAGAATGGTACGAGGCTTTGCGTACCAACTGGCGAACTGAGGAACGAGCTGATGCAAGAAGCGCACCAGTCGCAGTATTCCATACATCCGGGAGCCAAAAAAATGTACCGGGATATGCGAACTATAGTGTGGTGGTACGGAATGAAGAAGGATGTATCCAGGTATGTGGCTAGATGTTTAATTTGTCAGCAAGTAAGAGCTAGCAGACAGAGACCAGCAGGATTATTGCAGCCGCTTGACATTCCGGAGTGGAAATGGGAGCACATAACAATAGATTTTGTATCGGGACTGCCTCGATCCCAAGGAGAAAAGGATGCCATTTGGGTTATTGTGGACCGACTGACGAAGTCAGCACACTTTATCCCCTTCAAGGTTGGTCTATCCACCGAGAAGTTGGCAGCACTGTACATGCGGCACATCTACCGGATTCATAGAGTTCCGATAAGTATCGTATCTGACAGAGATACTAGATTTACCTCTCACTTTTGGAAAAGTTTGCATGACAGCTTGGGAACCCAACTGAAGTTCAGCACCGCCTACCACCCCCAGACTGACGGACAATCAGAGAGAACAATCCAGACGCTAGAAGACATGCTGAGATCCCGCGTCCTGGAATTTGGAGGGTCTTGGGAAGACCATTTGCACTTGGTAGAGTTCTCTTACAACAACAGCTACCAAGCTAGCATCGGTATGACACCGTTCGAGGTACTCTATGGACGTCGTTGTCGTACTCCACTTGCTTGGGACGACGTCGGAGAACGAGTGTTGCTTGGACCAGAGATGGTGACCGAAGCAGCAGAGAAGGTGAGAATGATCAGAGACAAGCTCAGGATAGCCCAAGACAGACAGAAGCATTGGGCCGATAGCAGCAGACGGCCTTTGGAGTTTGAAGAAGGCGACAATGTGTTTGTGAAAATCTTGCCTACCAGAGGAATAATTCGTTTCGGCAGAGCAGGCCCCAGGTATATTGGTCCATTTGAAGTACTTAACAGGATTGGAGAAGTGGCTTATCGGGTGGCTCTACCCCCAAGTCTCGAAGGCATCCACAACGTCTTCCACGTCTCGCAGCTGAGACGCTACATCCCGGACCCGAGCCATATCTTGGACCATTTAGAGCTGGAGATTGGACCCAGCCTCACAGTGCCGGAGAAGCCAGTGGCGATATTGGACAGAGGCGAGAAGAGAACCAAGAACTCTGTGACGCCGATAGTCAGAGTTATGTGGCGGCACAACTCACCAGACGAGTCGACATGGGAGCGAGAAGACCAGATGCGGGAGCATTACCCGTACCTGTTTGAGACTTGAGGTAACCCCTAACACTGACTTTAATTTTGAGGACGAAATTTTCTAAGGAGGAAAGATTGTGAAACCCAATTTTTGTAGAGCAATATTTATATGAATATTATATTTATTATAATTATTAGTATTTTTTTTTAGTGATAGAAAATAATTTCGAAAATAAATAAACATGGACTTTTGGATGTTGACCCAGACCCGAGCCCAGACTCGAGCCCGAACCCAGACCTGGACCTGATCCTATTTCTTAAAAATCTGGTTTCTAGTTATAAATATATATATATATATATATATATATATATATATATATATATTTTGAGTTGGTCCACGTTGGACCAACTCCTCCACCATTCCCCTTACTTTCCTCTCCTATTTTCACTCTCAAACCTACTACTACCACCTTCCCGAACTATCCTCCCTCTCCCTCAGGAAAGCACCACCACAACCATTTCCCATCCCTCTCCTTCTTAAAATTCTCTCTTCTCTCTCACTCTCTCACAGAGCATCAAACCCATCCCCTCCTCTACTTCCTCTCCCTCACCTACTCATTCCCCACCCCTCAAAAACTCTCTCCCGAGAACACCACTCTCCCCAAACCCCCTTTCCCTTCACTCCAACCCCGGAGCCCGAGCCGACCCCTGCCGAACTCCCGTTGGCCTGACCACCGCCCGGCGCCCGCCCCTCCGGCCAACCCCGACGCCGGCGCCCCTTCCAGCGCGGCCGACCCCGCCTCCAGCGCGCCCGACGCTGCGCGGCCGAACCCCAACGCCGGCGCCCTTCCCGCCGGCCTCCTCCCAGCAGCCCTTCGCCGGCAGCCCCTAGTCCGGCCACCCGCAGCTCCCGCCGGCCTTCCCGTCGGCCCAACCCCCTTCGCCGATCCCCTGTTGCAGCGCCCCTTAGGCCGCGACCCCGCCTCCAGCGCGCCCCCGCCCTTCCCGGCGCTGATCCCGCGGTTCTCGTGCCCTAGCACGCGGACGTTGTTCCCCGAGGCTGTCAGCTATTCTGGACAACGTTCTTCGCTGGACTTCGTCTTCAAGCTGTGGATTTGCGCGTCCCGAGTCCGAGGCAACCCTCCGGATTCCGTCTTTCTGGGTAATTTCTGGTTAATCACAGTAGTTCGTCCCTCCCCGGTGTCGATGATGAGTTGGTCCACGAATTTCCTTTGGGAAAATTCGATTTCTGGGATAAACGCCGTTCCCGGGATTTTTCGAGGAACGACGGGAAGTTCTGTTATTTGGATTTCTTTATTTCCGAAACTTTCGGAAATGGTTTTCTTAATATTTTAGCTTTCGAATATTTTCGGTATTGTGCTGTGATGTTTTTGGTTGGATTCGGACTCCCGAATTTGGTTCGGGTCGTTCCGAATTAATCTGTGGAATGTTTGTGGATTATTTTATATATATATATATATTTTGGGATTCCCTGGTTTGGGATTTGCAGGAAAGATTATTGGCATATTTTCCAGTTTTTGGGTTGACCAAAAACAGAGGAGATGCTGTCGAATTTTTTCGTAAATTTAATTATATTTTAAAAATAATTTTAAAATAAATTTCGGAAATATATATTAAATATTTGGATTTTGGGCGACGACCGTATCGGTCAATGGGCCCCGGCTAAGTGCAAACGAAACCGGCTTCGCCCGGACGTTGAGACATTAGCCTAGTTGACGATTGGACCATATCTGAGACTCATTAAATAATTATATTTTAACCTATTTTATTATTACTATTCTTTTATTCATAGTTAATTATAGGAAGTTTAGGACTAACGACCGTTTTTGTCTTATTTCAATTTATGTAAATAAATTGTAATGGGCATAAGCCCAGCTGGTTGTTGGTTCTGTAACTGTAATTTGGTAGTGTAGGATTTCTGGTTATTTGCTGATTTTGCGAGTTTTTGTAGCATACGAATAAATCGGATAAAAGTTATTTTCATATAAAAGTTAATAAATTTTTCTCACATAAAATCTACAAGTTTTAATATTAACTAACGATCATGTATTTCTCACTAAAAATAAGAAATTTAGTTTTATATTTATAGTTACTAAAATACAAAGTTCTAATCAAATAATTTGGTATCGACAGGTTTTCTAAAATACAAAGTTTAAAATGATCTTTCCTCGTTATTAATTCAACGCACAAATAACCGTGTTTTGTTCGTGTTTTATTAACAAAGAATTAAAATGGATTAGGACACAATTAGAGATTTCAACTAGCATAGTCAGATTGGTAACCCTGGTTTCTGAGTTAATTTCTCGAATGTAGGAATTCGAGGACGATTCTGAATTCCCATCCCGAAGTGTTCATCCTCTCCAGTCCAGTCTATTTTGAGGCAAGTATAGTTTGTGTTAGTTTTACAGTTATTTTAATAATCATTTTACTGCAAGTTTAAACCACGATGCAAACACGAAACTCTCCCTGAGAGTACTGACTGCAACTATTGTAACTGATTGGGGACTGGGAGAATAGAGTAATGTTTATGACCACATCCAACTGTAACTTAGAACTATATTAGCTTACCCCTCATACACATGGGGATAAGCCGAATCGTATCAATAGGATACAACTGTACATCCTAAGCTGGTCATATTCATTGCCTATTCAAATCACACTGTTTTACTGCTAGAAAACTGTTCATTTCTAAACTGTTTAAAAGTGCATGATTCTATTATTTATTTTAACTGTTTAAATTAGCATGAATTGTACTTTGCTCCCTCCTGACTGGAGATACATTTTTAGGGGACATTGAGGATGCTGAGCTGTTATACAGCAGTTACTACGACCCTGTTCTGTACCCTGTAGTGCTACCAGAGTCCCCATTGGAGGACGTTGGGACTGAGGCCGATGAGCCGGCTGATTAGCTAGCTTTCCCTTTTTTTCCAGCTTTGTTGTTTATTTAAAACTCTGTTATTTGAATTCAGTACATTTAAATTCCAGTTGTAATTGATTTCAAAGTTTAATAAAGTTTCATTTCCCGAATTTTTGAGTTGTGACAAATATAGATGTTATTGTATGGTTACCTGCTAATGGAACAGCTTACTGCCGCCGTCTCAACAACGGTGCAGGCTGGACATGATCCGGTTCGACCCAATTAGTTGGGATCGGGTCGTGACACATACTAAGATGCATAAATAAGCCATCTGAGCCATTTTTTTCTTCTTTTTTCTTCTTCTTCCTCTCTTTTTTTTGTACAAGGCTTGAGAAAGTGTAATTGAACAATAGTCTTGAAATTTGAAGAGAGAAAACTAGAAAATTGGCATCACTTGTATGGATCCTTGGTGTGTAAACATGCAATTTACTGTGTTGGTGTTCTCAGAAATTTGTATCTTTAATTCAGTAAAGTGTAAACAGGAAAGTGGCAGAAGTTTATATTTTTGTGGCTTGAAAATTTGTATATTTGTGGCATAAACTGTATTGCTTCTTTTCTTTCTGTATTTGTATATTTGTGGCTTGAAAATTTGCAGAAATTTGTATTTGATTGTTCTCAAAAAATTGTATACAGAAATTTGCATCAGTATTTGTATACTCTGTTCTCAGAAATTTGCATCAGTATTTGGATTACATAAATTTACATTAGTGTATTTTGTGGACTCTTTTATATGGGCCATGTTTTGTTAATTTGGCATATAAAACTGGCTTAAATTTGTGGACTATTTTATATGGACTCCATAATTTAATTTTATGGCTTAAATTTGTCTAATCTGGCCTATAAATCTGGCCAATAAATCTGACCCACAAATCAGACCAAGAACCGAAAAAACTGAACAAACCGAACCGATTTTTGAACGGTTCGGTTCAGTTCAGTTTTGATCTAATACGGTTCGGTTCGGTTTTTAAATAATTAGATTCGGTTCATGGTCGGTTTTGTGAATTGCGGTTCGGTTTGAACCGAAACGACCTTTTGCTCAGCCCTTTGAGAGCAGGAAGAGGTGCTTCTGCTTCTTGAAAAAGCAGCAGAAATACTAAATCAGGCCTCACTTGTGTGTGACGGACTCACCAGCAGATCAAATATAGTCGGTCAATCCACAACTTAGAAATCACCAAACGAAGAAAGCTCGCAGTCGATCCACCAAGACTCATCGCGATTACCGATCAGCAGCAGCAGATCGAAAAAGGAGAGAGATGGGCGGAGGAATGGAAGTGAACAAGAACAAGTTCATCGAGGACTGGAACGCCGGCCGCGAGAACCTCGAGTTCAACTTCCGCTGGACCCGCCGCAACCTCGCCCTCGTCGGCATCTTCGGCATCGCCCTCCCCGTGCTCGTCTACAAAGGAATCGTCAGAGAATTCGTAAGCACCCCCCTTCAAAACCCTAACCCCAACCCTAATTTCTCCGCCCATCAAAAAATAACCCTAATATTCACTTTCACGATTCCTTTCCTTCCGATGTCGCCAGCACATGCAGGACGAAGACGCCGGACGCCCCTACCGGAAGTTCCTCTGAAGACGATGGTCGACGTCCGCGGAGAAGGTCATTTCGTCTCTGTTATAAAATAATGGAATTTCTTGCTTTAGGAACAAGAAGCGGATAATGGAGACTTATGTGGCCTCTGATACTTTTTTCCAATTCCAGCGCCTCTTCTTTTCTCTGCTTGTGTGAGTGGATCTATGTTTCTTCCGTTGTTGTGTTACATTTCTGGCACCTTTAAATTGTATGAGATCCGATGAATAAATTGTGTGTTTTTGTTCCCTATCAAATTATATGCTACTATACTTGTAGAGTTGTAGTAGCAGGTAACCGCTTGATATTATCTAGAGATTTTATTTTTCCGGAGTCTATACCGACACAGGAATGGAAAATGTGACATATTTTAGAAAATTTTGGATACTGGTAGCTCATGTTTACGGCATACAATAACATTTATGTACATGTTTTTACATTAGACCTTAGTAATATCTAGATTTGTGCAAATAAATTTTATGATCTAGAAATGCACCATGTCCAATATGGGTGTCGAGGAAGTGTCACTCCAAGTATGTAGTGGATATGGATATAGACACTATATGTTCCTCCTAAGGAGTATATGTGCAACCTAGATGCCGTGCCTTATGTTATACTTATCGACACCGCTCCAACCACCAGAATGTTTGTGTTTGCGGGTTAAGGAGACGAATATTGTTATCTAATTTTTATGAGATTCAGTTTTTGGCTCACATGTAGATCGATGTTTGGTTACACCATGCCAGCGAAACCATGTCCTGCATATTGGTGATCAAACAGTGAAGATCAGGATCGAGTTTAGGAATTTTTCAGTGTGAATATATTGACTGATGTGATGCTTTTTCTTCACATAACAGTGTTTAGGAGTTTTTTGATTTTTTAATTTTACCTTGATAATGATAATCTAGGAAATATAACATTAAGGCCGTGCCTCTGTGTGCTGGAAGCTTTGTGAGTCATTGGACTGGTTTGCACCGCTTTAGCTAGTTGAGACAATACATATTGGTGCTGCTTAAAATATTGTCCTTCATAGGTAGTGATCATTGTTAGTGTGAAATTCATTCTTTCTTGGAATTTTAGTATTTCTATATAAAATTTGGCTATTGTATGGTGATAAATGGAGATTTGAATCTAGAATAACATAGCAGGTGGTTAGAAAAGTTCATGTTCCCACGATGTTTGAGTCAACGAGGGCCATTGGTGGTTTAAGGCAAATATGGGACCTCTATTTTTATGCTGACTTGTCATATATCTCTGCCCCTCTAGCCAATAATTTGAGTTCTGCATTGAAGTAGGTAACCAACGAAAAAAATATTCGAGTCTCATATTTAGGAAGTTTGGAGTTCAGGTGTCATAAAATAACTTCTCCTGATGATATTACTTATTTCCTCCACCTTGGCGTCTTTCATGTGTGTTTAGGTGTGTGTAGGATACCGTTGACAATGGTGGGTGGGTGGGTATTTGTTCGCTGTTAGTAGGAATTGTAGGACCATTGAGCACCTCTAGAGGGGGGTGAATAGAGTGTGTGCGTGTGCAGCGAAAAATAATCACCAATTAAAATATTAAGCAGTTATATATTATGGCAGATAAAAGACGGTAAATAAAATGCGGTAAAGTGAGAGTCAAGAATTTAAACTTAGTGACACAACGATGTATACTGGTTTCTCTCTGAGATGTATACTGGTTTCTCTCTGAGAGGACTAGTCCAGTCGCGAGTACTCTTGCTCGCTGTTAATCCACTATGGCATAAGCTTTAACTGAGCGCTTACAACTCTTACAACACCGTGCTTGGCGACAAGTGCACGATTGACTTCACAACACCGTGCTTGGCGACGAGCGCACGACCAACTCCAGAAGACAATTGGAAAACTGGAACGTTTTCTGAATGCAACCTCCGATACAACTCTTCAACAACAAACTCTAGATTAAACAGAAACTGTACTGGCTTAACTAAGAGTCGTAAAGGTTTAGATATGAAAGTAAAAAAGCTTATAACATTTTAGATAGAGAATAGAAGAGATGAAATAGGATGAGTGAAATGAATGGCAATCTCAACTCTATTTATAGTATTTTTGGGGACCGAACTCGAGCAGAGTTCGGATGCTAGAATGACATACGAACGTTGGATGCAGATTTGGTGGGAACTGTATTTCGAATTTACCCAGACCGAACTCGGGCCGAGTTCGGACAGAGTTTTGCCAGAACTGTTTTGGCCAAATTTTGATGGGTTTTGGACTTTTTAATATGTGGACTTTTGGATAGATATTTGTGGATAGGTAGGCTATATATTGTGGACTGAGAATAGCTAAGTCAGTACCGATCCGATCAATCTCACATTTTTTTTAGACTCAATAAAAGGAAAAATACAGAATAAATATGAAAACCAATAGCCCTTTTGATGACGTCTTTTTTCTGACATTGAAGACGCAATGTTCCTTAACGGCAACCATCCAAAAATAAACATATCTGGAAATCTGAATACCTTAAGGGGACTTCGCCCCCGAATTCCCATGGGGGGCGCTGCCCCCTTGACCCCTGTCAGTTGACCGGGCACCGGAACCCCCGATGCGAGGCCCCGGATAGGTCGCTAGGCGGTTCAGAGAAATCTTCTTGTATAACGCCGTCTTTGGTCCATCAGCAATTCTTTATTGCATATGTCCTAGTTTGATCATGCTTACTGCTTGTCTGCAAGTACATGTTAGGCGAACAAAACAATATGATGCAGTATGATACAAGAATAGCAATATGATATAGTGAACATTTAGAACAATGCTAAGTTTAAGTAGCAACATGATAGTGATTACATGAATATTGGTGACATCATTATGTTAAACTTAATTGATTAGCCATATTAAAAAATATGATACAATCATTGGACTAACAGGAATAACTATGATTTTCTTTTTCTTTTTCTCTGTCTGTCTATTGATGTCCTAATCACTAGACTGTAACAACAGAAGCCTTGTTTTAGTTTTATGTCTTACAAGTTGGTCTTATTACTTTTTATCTATTTGATAGTTTTTGCATAATAAGCATCACTCTTTTCCTCCCTTGCAATCTTTCGTTTCTGAACTCCTAACCTTATATTCAGTAAGTTGAAACATATTTCTAGACTTGTACGACATTTTATTCTTTAGTGTCCTTAGCACTTCAGTTTTTCACTTCATTCTTGTTTTCCATTTTTTGAACATAATTCCATATTAACATACTTCCCCTTTGGCATAGGTTTTTTACTTTTTATTATAACTATCCATAGCTCTATAAAGGTTCCCCTTTGACATGGGATAAGGACACGATATAGGTACGAGATACGGGTATTTTCAGTTATGTACAGTGTAATCGCTTATGTTGCACGAATACGGGCACATATACAACCATACAGGTACAAACACGATACGGATATGGACACCATTTTCTTGTCTTCTTACAACATAGGCAAAACCTAAACAACATACTAATCGGAAACACACGCAAAACCTAAACAACATACTAATTGGAATTGGGAAGTTCCCAAAACGTGAACTTGAGAAATTGATTATTTTTTTTTTGTATATGTTGACTTAATGAAACATAATAGTGTAATCAAATAAAAAAAGGAGCAAGGCGATTATAGTTTCGAGGAAACTTGTCCCTTACTTGACCTAAAAACATGTCAATAAAAATACAAATCTTCCAATCACCTCAGCTGTATTTGTCGTTAGCTCAATTAGATTCAATCCATTAACGGAATATCTTTATTATCTAAATCAATCGACTATTCTAAATTATCTGAATTCATTACCTAAATCCATGAATAACTATTCTGTTTTGACTTTTTCATTTTTACCTTTATTAGACCTAGCTTAAACTCATTTGTGATTGGGAATGAAGACCATTTCATGAAGTGACTTCTTTTTGTAATAAATGTATGTGACAGTAGATGTCAACAGAGTGGCTCATATTTCTATTGGAAATAATATAGTTGGTTAGAGGTCTCATGTGTAGTCAACTTTCCGGCCTTGGAAACCGTTTAGTTGGATACAAACATAATGGATTGTTGGTTAGGATTGCAATTGCATGCTTCATGATCCAATTTAGAACTTGTCTATGTCTACAGGGTCCAAATGGTTTAAAGTATCGGCCGATACCGATCCGATATGGCCAATACCGATCCGATACGGCCGATACCGATACGATTTGGCATGTCCCGATCCGATACCGACCGATACCCGATACTGACCGATATCGACATTGGAGTTCTTTTTCCGGTCAATTCGGCAAAGAAAATTAAACGAAAAAGACAAATCAACAAGGGTTTAAAGCATAATAAGGTTGTAAAAACATGTAAAAGAAGAAAATCAATCAATTGTATTTAAACCAATCGGTAAGGGTGACTACTATTTCATTTAATTTCAAAACTACCAAGATATAACATTGAAAATACTTAAAATTATGCCTAAATGTATAAAATATATGTTTTTAAATGTAAATAATTTATTAATAATTATTTGTTTTCCGATACCAAAAAATCCGATACTCCGATCCGAAACCGACGATACTACCGATATCGCCGATACCAATACTCATAGGAATAGTCTGATACCGATTCCAATACCGATACTGTGAACCTTGGTCCAAATATTTTAGATGCACTAAGATTGTAAGAAAAATATCTGGACCAAATCCTATAATATCGGGTTTCTGGATTGGTTATAAATTATCCAAGTTTACAGTTCGTTATCCTCTTGATAATATCCAAATTTAGGTTTATATAATATTTGATTGTTTTCCAATATGTGTGTGTGAATAACTATGAAGACACAGGAGATCATTGTGATAGGATAGGAAGTACGAGAGTGATATAATAGTGAGAAAATTGGACTCTGTAAACTTGATAAAGTACAAGGTTACTGAAGAAGGTTTAAAAAGTTCTTCTCATTCTTTAACTACCATTTAAATTTAACGACAACAACATAGTCATTATCCCAAATTTTTTATCGGCTATTTGAACCTTTTTCATCCATTCATCTTGTAAGTGCCACGTCCTTTGTGACATTAACAATAATCATATCCCTATTTACATCCTCAATTCATGCCTATCCCTAGTTCTAGCAGTTCCATTAACTAATAGGTTGATTTGCACTTAAATACCATAAACTATCAAGTCTTACTCTTTGCAGCTTGCTACTATAAACTCTTTTTATTTGTGATTTGCTACCATGAACTTTCAAAAATTTGCACTTAACTAGCATATGTTAACCATATGTCACATTTAATGGTCATGTGTAAGACACATGACTAATTTGGACCATTTTGCCCTTGAACCAAAAGGATTTGTCAAATTTGTATTTCTTCTTCTTTAAACTCTCTTCGTGGTCATGGCATGTAGTAGAACATTAAGATCCCGGAGACGGACCAAAAGATTAGCAAGACATAAACATAAGGGGAAGCTAATGAATAACTTAACAGGCACTTGCAATGAATTGAATATGCCATTTGCCATGAGGCTGGTCACTATGGTTGCTACTGAGACTAGTTTCAGGAGATATAACTATGGAACTCTTATTGTTTTTTCTTTCTTTTGAGAACCTCCTCTTATGCTATTTCATCAAACACTTAGAAGACATTGCAAATAAAGCTGAAGTGAGTAACTTGCAAAGTATTAGAAGCTAAAGCTTGGAAGCCGTTTAATTTCTTTTAGCTTGTGATGAGGATTTGCCATGGCCTTAGAGCCTTAGGCCCTTACAGAAATCCAAAAATGAAGAAGGCGAGTTATCAGTGCAGTATAGAGACCATACTAGCTGGTATATTTTTACATCAATTTCTCTCCATTAATATTCTTCTACTGCAAATTCGCTGATGTTGTTGTTGCTGTAGGGTGAGGGGGCAAGGGTGGGGTGGGGGTGATGGTGTTGGAGTTAGGTTTACGAGTTTTTCACATGAAATGAGGAAGGAGGTGGGCAGGATGGTCTTTTTTCATTTTCTGGTAACGGTATCATGGTAGCAAAATTTAAAAAATTGTTTATGGTAGAAACTTGCTTATAAAGATGATTTGTGGTAGCAAGTTGCAAAAAAATGGTAGATGATGGTGTTTAAGTGCAAATTAGCCTAACTAGTATCTTTTGCTCGAGTTGACCCACTCATCATTCGTTTAAGTTTCACATATCCAAACCATTTGAGACGATTTTCTTCCATCGTATCCTCTATTGATGTCACCTCCAATTTATACTCTTATTTTTATCCTTTTTAATCTATGGCCATCCATCTATCTTAGCATTCTTATTTTAGCTAAGTTCATTTTCTGGATATGTTTTTTAATTGCCCAACAATGAGCCATAAAAGTATGACGAGCTCTAAGTCGTCTTACATATTTTTTTTCCTGTCAACTTCAAGGATATCATGGAGCCAGAAAGCACTCCATAAGCGCTCCTCCATTCCAGCCATCATATTTTAATTTTTGAACAACTTTGTGCTCAATCGTCATCTTGATGAAGTAATCGTTAACGCCAAAAACTTTGGCTCCTATATCTTTTGGGAATAAATATGAACGCTGCCTTCATTTCTTTTTAACTTTTGGTTTCCGTTACTTTTCCTATTCTCTAGTTCCGTCGTTATAATTTTAGAACATTAGATTCTAAAGTTTCTCCCCACGGTTCTATTTTAGAAGCAAATTGTTTTCATATTATCATCAACTAGGAGTCTAGCACAATATCATCGACAAACATAATATTCACCATGAAAATAAATCCTAGTACATCCAACTAAATTACGAAAATAATGCAATAATTTTTAGGGTGAACTCCTGCCATAACATCAGTTATATTTTGAAAGATCAGTAAATAGAAGAGAAATGTGCATCTCCAATGAGGCTTTATGTATATGATGGCATGTCAAGTAATTCCACTGGTAAGGCCCATACCTAGGTTGTAACTCGTGATATATATCGTGTATAGTAAGAAACGTAAAACATAGGTCCGTACTTTATAAATGAAACATAAAAGCATTGGGGGGAGGAGGTTAGTCAAACTGCATTACACAAATAGGACGTAGTTGTGATTCTAAAATCACAATCAGGGTGATTTCAAACAAAAAAAATAGTGATTTCAAGAATCTATTGGATTGCACTTGTGATTATAATTTCAAATCACATCGAATATTTTTTTAACATTACTAATTTAAAAAAATTAGTATTTGTTGTGTTCCATATAAATAAAAAAGAGATAAAATAAATTAATATAATTGAGTTTTGTAAATATTATTTATTGTGTTATTATTATTAGTTTAAAAATGTAGAAATATAACTACAATAGACTTTCTACTCAATGTTAACTAATGTATTCTAAAAGATTTAAAAAGACATAATTTGGAACCGAACATGAACT
The DNA here is from genome assembly GCA_029216955.1 of Iris pallida. NCBI lineage: Eukaryota > Viridiplantae > Streptophyta > Magnoliopsida > Asparagales > Iridaceae > Iris > Iris pallida. Next base: position 5,104,191 of record JANAVB010008399.1, read on the forward strand.
GTTGCAAAAACATAAGATTAATATATATTAAATTTTAAAGACAGAAAAACAATTACATTAACCCCTTTTTTCAATGGGAATAAAGGACAAACACTTAGAAGATGCAATTTTATGTTCTTCTTTCTATCTCCATGTTTATTCTCAACCATTTGTTCCATGTTTACTATTAACCATATTTTACACCAACTTATATTCTATATTAAAATTCACCATCGGGTGTCTGGCTTGAAGGTGATTATGCCTTGTACTGGAGAAGAAGTTATGCGAGTGCTCGATGGAGTTGACGTTAGCAACCATGTGAATAGTGGAGATGATGGAAAAGGAATCGGTGAACATGATAAATGAGAAGATGGTGAAGAGCTTCTTGCAAGAGAAGTACTCCGAACACGTGGGTGGGTTGATGCGGCAGGGGGAACAAGTCCTCTTTCCTTCCCTCTAATAATAGAGAAGGAAAGATGAAAGAAAGAGAGAGTAATTTGGGTTTAGTTTTTTTACGAAAGAAAGAAAGAACGAAGTGGAAAAAATGTGATTTAAGAATCACATGCCAAAAAGGTGTGGCTGATATCAAAAAAATCTATGTAAATTTGGAAAGAATGATTACAAAATCACAATTAGTGAGATTTTAAAATCTGAATTGACTAACATGTGACTCTTGATTTGAGTCTCACTTTCCAACCACAATTGATTAACACTATATTATAAAAGCACCCCATGTGGTTATGAAATCTCGATTGACTAATCTCCCCTAAGAAGGAAAATATTATTAATAATTGTAATGGGATAAGAGGTCAGGTGTTATATTTAGAAGATGCATGTAACCTTTCTTGCACATATATGAATACGACAAACATGGTATTGACACTACAAAAACACAACACTTATTTGGCATGTCGTTGTGTTTTTGGAGTGTTTGCGCCATGTCTGATACATTTTGACACAGAATAAATACGTTATTGTAGCAATTTGCGAGTATCCTGTGCTTCCTATCTCTTCTAAATAGAAAAATGAAGATTTTTCTATTGTCTGCTCTTAAATTTTCAACTTAGGGTGAGCAGTACAGTCAATATTCTGTTGTACGGTACAAATATCATGATTTATACGTAGTAATTGCTAACTGGGAAATAAACTAATTTGTGTTTCTAAACTTTGTGAAAGGGTGTTCTTGGTCACACTGGAGATAAAAGAGGTTGTAGGCTCAAATATTCCTTCCACAACTGCTTATCTTATTCGATTTCATCATCTCTTTGGCTTATAGGTTGGTTACCAAGACATATACAAGGAATGATGTGATTTGGGTTGGCTAAACCGTAGGGTGTCCCTCACAATTATATTAGCATATACTTAGTTGCAAGTGGGGTACTTAAATCTTTGCATCCTAATGTTAGTTGAAGTCCGCTGTTTCTGATGCAGTTTCTTCCTAATCATATTAAGCCACTATAGCGATGTACACATCTTTGATCCATCGGTCCAGTAAATTCACTCCTGATACTGCTCTGCTTCCCAGTTCTTTTGGATGCATAGAAGAACAAGTTCTTTCATAGTACAAAGAACTTTAGAACTGTTTAATGCTAGGTATTTAGTAATTGGCCACGAAGTAATCTCCCTAAGTGAACCAAGGGATAACATTGGTCTGGCATAGATGTGGGATAAACCAGAGAGAGTCAAATCCCTTCTTTAAGCTGTTGTTTTCGCCTGGCATACCGTGTCCTTGCATACATGATGCCGTCATAGCTAAATCCCTTCTTCGTTTATATATATATATATATATATATATATATATATATAGAATATATATATATATATATATATATATATATATATATATATATATATATATATGATGCTGTCCTAGCTTGGTTGTTTAACTATGATACTATTGGGATCCATGTATAGTTTAGGTGCTCAGACTTTCTGCTAAGTAGCTCAATGAAAAAGCTGCCTAATAGAAGTTCTAGGTCAAAGAAGTTAAATAGCTAGTAGTTCTGGGATGTTAAGTCATAATATTTGATGAAATTGAGATGAGATATTTAGTCGTCACCAGTATGATGGTTGAGATGTTTGTGTTATGAGAACTTTGTCCTAAGTACAAAAGATTTGATGAAATTGAGTTGAGATCTTTAGTATCAGCCGTTTTCACTTGTGATTGCTTTAGTAAGGATCAGTTGCTACAAATGGTAAGCAAGAAGAATTTCAGCGGATGTATTCATGGCGAAGATTGCAATATTCCTGTTTTGTAGTAAATTCTTTGTGGTCCCATAATAAATTATAAAGCAAGTATGCAATCACTTCCTTCATTCTAGCTATTTGGCATAGTGGAGGGACAGGGGATAGATATCGTTCTATTGGTCTATAGGGGGGAACCTTGTCCTTTAGTATTACCAAATTAAGGCAAATCATAATTCTAATAAGAAAGGAAAAGAAATAAAATAAAATATCCTAAACAAAGCCCTAATTAATACCTTTCCTAATAAATCTCCTAATTCAAAACCTAATAAATTCCTAAAAACTTTCTTAAATATCCCTACTTCATTCTCCTCTTCTTCAAAAGAACTCGACTTCGAGTTCACTAGTGAAGTTTGAAACCTTTCGTTCCAAAGGAACAAGTACTTCAAAGTGGAGATTCATCTTTAACGTCTTCCTTCGAGTCTTGATCCCATAGACTCTTCAAATTCGATCTATAATTAACTCATGTTTTTTGTGACTCGATCTTTGGACGAATCGTGAATTCTTGAGATGTACACATAGTGATCGAATTTGTATGGTGTTGGACATTATTCATTGTTGATAGTTGATTTGGCTTGTTATATGCAAAGATCTCCCAAAATTTCTCGAATAAGAGTTGCAGTTCTGTTATGATTTTACTAAAGGTATTTTCTCTTCTTTTGCAGATCCATTTTGTGTTTCTTTAATTTCATCTTGGGCTTCACGAACTTCTGAAATATTAATAACAAAGATTTCTTGATCTGTAGCCTCTTCTACAAGGATGTCTTCATAATATCAGTTGGCGGACCTCCATATTCTCTTGGTTGTATGAGATTCTTCAAATTCTTCCTCTTCGATATATTCATCTACTAGATCAAATTGATATTGTGAAGTATATCAAGAGGTGGTTTGTTTAATCGGTATAGTGGTGGAAGATGTTGTGGAAGATAACGAGAAGGTGGTTGTGGAATATGACGTAATGGATGATGACAATGGTATGAGTTTAGTGGTTGTCGCTTGCAACCGGCAAGAGGAATAGCACGAGCACGGTTAGTGCGGAGCACATCTTGGTAACGATTGTCACGTTCCGACCTGGAAAATTGTTCGTTCTCGTATCGATTTCACCCGAACCAATTAGGTTTACAATACTCATGATATCTCTAGCTCACAAATGATTTATTCGTTCCATACATCATGTCCCATATAGCAGAAGGCATTGTCTTGTAGGAAAAGCTTCTGTACACCCACCTGATTTATTATCGCAGCGACACTGATCAAACGACTCCCAAGCACGAGCACCTGAAAATGATGCTCACTACGTGGGTCAGTACATTGTCGTCTACCGAAGAGTGAGGTAACCCACTCGTCTAAACCAACACTAAGTAAGTTTGTGAAGCATGCATCTTATTCGATGGTCTTTCTATTATTGCCTTAGGATCAGTTCCATGGCATCTTGAAAAGCAGTAAAACATGTGAGCAATTAAACATGTTATGATTTGGTAACAGAAGTAAAGCAGTAAATATATCAAGCATTCCGCTTTGTCGCGACTTCTTACCATACGTCGTCGCACTCGCCCTTGCGTTGATGCAAGGTGAATGTTATCGTTCTTTTCTGTCATGTGATAGCAAGCATACTACACAAACACACAATTGGACCTAACGCACAATACATAACCTGCCGCCGATCTATATGAATGCACCCACCATCGCACGGATACAAGGCGGAACGCTTGCCGTGTCGTCCTTTTTGCATCAGACATTCGTTGGTGTGCGCCCTTATTTATATGAAGGTCACTGGCATTCCTAGCCATAAATGACTACATCTCATAATAAGACGGCGAACACTTCGTACTCGAGTTGCTAGCCCGGCCGAAGGCCCCCGCATTATCCAGTATTGTGGCGCACCAAGTTCAATAGTAGGTCGGAAGCCTTCTCAATGAAATGTCCTACAATACCGTGTGCCTTCGAAGCACCATAATTTTCTCCTAAGCCGAACGGTCCCGGTGTCCCGATGAGTACACGTTTGAGGAAAGCAAACCTGTGCATGGGCTATCATGATCCATGTCCGTGACCATGCAATGCATACACTTCTCATAACAAGTAATGCGACAATACATCTTCCATTCGCAATATTCTGTTTAACTCGCGCCATCGTTACTCATCTGATAATGTTCCGAGTGGTGACCCGCATGCCCCAACATACTGAGACATTGTGTCCCAATCCGATAGATTCGTGGGCACCATACCCCATTCCAATAGTTTCGTGGTAATTATGCCACAACTGCCCATTTCGCGTACAAACTGTACTACATATCCTCGTGCATTGAAGCACGTCTCGACACAGTTGTTCGATATTCTAAGATTCAATGTTCTATGGGCCGTGCACTTGATGCACGCCACGATATAGTCTCTCAATGTTCTATGTTTAATGTTCTCCGAGTCGTGCACTCTATGCATGCTTCGATAAATACTTCTATGTTCTAACACGATTTGTGCACTTGATGCACGTTCCTTTGATTGATCAATGTTCTATTCTTAGTGTTCGACTCACACTATACTTATACTTATCCCGACTGCGCATATGAAATCGATAGAAATACAAGCACGATATTGTCCATTTGTTAGGCATGAAGGAGTAGGGAAGAAGGGATAGCGCCCACTCAACTTAAGCTATTCCGCCTAGCCCGACACCTTATCATCGTTGCACGATCATCTCGTCCGAGCTAACCATGTGAACACTTTGCGTTCCCTTGAACTAACCACTGATTCGAACTATCGTGCCCACGTTTCAACTCATCGCAAGGAACTTCGCATATGCCTGCACATAAAACCAACCGAGTTAATACTTCTTCAAATTGAAATTATGCTTCCTCGAATTATACTCATACCTCTTCGAACCAATCAACTTAACGTAATGCACCATGCGGTGCAGGGCATTACAACGATGAATTCCTTAGATCCTCTGGGTAACATGTATCTCTTTAATCTCTGCTAGAGTTTGCACCACGGTAGAATTTTAGCTCCAAAAGATCAACTCGTTGGGTGAGTATCAGAAGGGTCATCCTCTTTTCTGTAGATTACCATTAGGTTGAAGGCTATAATACCAATGCGCATAGCAAGGGGCAGATAAATATCGTTACATTGGACGATAGGTGGATGCCCTAAAAATCTCTAGAAGAAAATTTGAGAGAACAAATTTCTTATAAATAAACTTTCACAAAAATAATTCAATCCTACAAGAGGTTTAGGCCCTTATTGATAGCCTTTATTATTGTCAAATTAAGACAAATATAATCCTAACAAATAAATAAAACTAGTCCTAATAAGGAAATCCTAAAAAATGAAAAAAAAATATTCATAACTAAATCCTAATTAATACCTCTCCTAATAAAGAAATCCTAGTATTTCTCCTAATTCAAAATCTAATAAATTCCTAAAAACTCTCTTAATAATCCCTACATCAGGTTTGGTGGTTAGTTGCTAGGGCGGGAAGCCTAAGAGATTTATTCAGCAATGACTATCTAGCAATCTGGACTGGGTAGTATATAAATCAGAAGAAGCTGAACCATGCGTAAACATGTGGGTGTATTCCCCACAATTTTCTTTGCACTCTTTTAACGATGAATGATTGGCACACCAAATCATTTGGTGGTGTTAAATTTTATGTTTTGCATCCCTGATCCTGTGTGTGTATGTGTGCATTTGTGTACGGTGTGAGGCTGCCTCGAGTGTGTGGTGCAGGTGATGGTTGGTTAGTCAAATTGATAGTTGTCTTGTTTCGGCTGATACATGTCTAAACAAACTTGAACCTTGTGGAAGCAAGACACGTCTTATGCATCCAATTACATATGCCAATTAGACTTACAATACTCATGATCTCTCTAGCTCACAAATGATTTTTTCGTTCCATACATCATGTCCTATATAGCAGAAGGCATTGTCTTGTAGGAAGAGCTTCTGCACACCCACCTGATTCATTGCCGCCGCGACACTGATCAAACGACTCCCAAGCACGAGCACCTGAAATGATGCTCACTACGTGGGTCAGTACATTGTTGTCTACCGAAGAGTGAGGTAACCCACTCGCCTAAACCTACACTAAGTAAGTTTGTGAAGCATGCATCTTATTCGATGGTCTTTCTATTATTGTCTTAGGATCAGTTTCATGGCATCTTGAAAAGCAGTAAAACATGTGAGCAGTTAAACATGTTATGATTTGGTAACAGAAGTAAAGCAGTAAATATATCAAGCATTCCGCATCGTTGCGACTTCTTACCGTACGTCGTCGCACTCACCCTTGCGTTGATGCAAGGTGAATGTTATCATTCTTTCGTGTCATGTGATAGCAAGCATACTACACAAACACACAATTGGACCTAATGCACAATACATAAGTTAACCTGCCGCCGATCTATATGAATGCACCCACCATCGCACGGACACAAGGCGGAACGCTTGCCGCCCTTTTTGTATCAGACATTCGTTGGTGTGCGCCCTTATTTATATGAATGTCACTGGCATTCCTAGCCATAAATACTACATCTCGTAATAAGACGGCAAACACTTCGTACTCGGGTTGCTAGCTCGGCCGAAGGCCTCCGCATTATCTAGTATTGTGGCGTGCCAAGTTCAATAGTAGGTCGGAAGCCTTCTTAATGAAATGTCCCACAATACCGTGTGCCTTCGGAGCACCATAATTTCTTCCTAAGCCGAACGGTCCCGGTGTCCCGATGAGTACACGTTTGAGGAAAGCAAACCTGTGCATGGGTTCCATTCACAACATTCTGTTTAACTCGCGCCATCGTTACTCATCCGATAATGTTCCGAGTGGTGACCCGCATGCCCCAACATACTGAGGTATCGTGTCCCAATCCGATAGATTCGTGGGCACCATACTCGATTCCAATAGTTTCGTGGTAATTGTGCCACAACTGTCTATTTCGCGTACAAACTGTACTACATATCCTCGTGCATTGAAGCACGTCTCGACACAGTTGTTCGATATTCTAAGATTCAATGTTCTATGTTCTATGGGTCGTGCACTTGATGCACGCCAGGATATAGTCTCTCAATGTTCTATGTCTAATGTTCTCCGAGTCGTGCACTCTATGCATGCTTCGATAAATACTTCTATGTTCTAACACTATTTGTGCACTTGATGCACGTTCCTTTGACTGATCAATGTTCTATTCTTAGTGTTCGACTCACACTATACTTATACTTATCCCGACTGTGCATATGAAATCGAGAAAAATACAAGCACGATATTGTCCATTAGGCATGAAGGAGTAGGGGAAAAGGGATAGCGCCCACTCAACTTAAGCTATTCCGCCTAGCCCGACACCTTATCATCGTTGCGCGATCATCTCGTTCGAGCTAACCATGTGAACACTTTGCGTTCCCTTGAACTAACCACTGATTCGAACTATCGTGCCCACGCTTCAACTCATCGTAAGGAACTTCGCATATGCCTGCACATAAAACCAACCGAGTTAATACTTCTTCAAATTGAAATTATGCTTCCTCGAATTAATCTCATACCTCTTCGAACCAATCAACTTAACGTAATGCACCATGCGGTGCGGGGCATTACAACGATGAATTCCTTAGATCCTCTGGGTAACATGTATCTCTTTAATCTCTGTTAGAGTTTGCACCACGGTCGAACGTTAGCTCCAAAAGATCAACTCGTTGGGTGAGAGTATCAGAAGGGTCATCCTCTTTTCTGTAGATTACCATTAGGTCGAAGGCTATAATACCAACGCGCATAGCAAGGGGCAGATAAATATCGTTCCATTGGACGATAGGTGGATGGCCTAAAAATCCCTAGAAGAAAATTTGAGAGAACAAATTTCTTATAAATAAACTTTCACAAAAATAATTCAATCCTACAAGAGGTTTAGGCCCTTATTGATAGCCTTTATTATTGTCAAATTAAGACATATCATAATCCTAACAAATAAATAAAACTAGTCCTAATAAGGAAATCCTAAAAAATGAAAAAAATATTCATAACTAAATTCTAATTAATACCTCTCCTAATAAAGAAATCCTAATATTTCTCCTAATTCAAAATCTAATAAATTCCTAAAAACTCTCTTAATAATCCCTACATCAGGTTTGGTGGTTAGTTGCTAGGGTGGGAAGCCTAAGAGATTTATTCAGCAATGACTATCTAGCAATCTGGACTGGGTAGTATATAAATCAGAAGAAGCTGAACCATGCGTAAACATGTGGGTGTATTCCCCACAATTTCCTTTGCACTCTTTTAACGATGAATGGTTGGCACACCAAATCATTTGGTGGTGATAAATTTTATGTTTTGCATCCCTGATCCTTTGTGTGTATGTGTGCATTTGTGTACGGTGTGAGGCTGCCTCGAGTGTGTGGTGCAGGTGATGGTTGGTTAGTCAAATTGATAGTTGTCTTGTTTCGGCTGATACATGTCTAAACAAACTTGAACCTTGTGGAAGCAAGACACGTCTTATGCATCCAAAGGGACCACAACTCGAGAAAGCTAAAATAGGCTCTCCATATTGCTCATCACCTGCTAGCGTCTGGCTTCTGCAGCAGCCTAGTCCTAAGTAGTTCAACTTTGTAGCTCTATCTGGTCACCAGTTTGCTTCTTCAGCAGACATGGAACCAAAATAAGGTGATATTATATTGAATGTAGGTCTTGATTCAAGATATTCCCTTTTATTTATTCCTTGAGAATAACTAAGATCTAGGTCCAAGCTTTCTTCTGCATTTCCCATTTCCCTAGACGGCATGTGAGAACGCTGCTAGGTTGAACAAACCGATACAGGAATCTCACTCATTCCCTTGCATGATAGATTCCTGTTTGTATTTCCAGCATTAAATCTCTCCTATTGGATGTGCTCAGGGATCTCAAGCTCTCTCCTGTACGGGAGAGTAGAGGAGAGAACTTTGCAGTCTGTAACCCTTGGATTTGCATGGAGGTTTGATCGTATCCAACTGCATTTTCTAGATTTCTATATGGTTCTCTACTCTACTAATTCTGTAGGGGAGAGGATCCAAATTGCACATTTTCATGTTGGAACCTAGAAGCAGTATTTTGGTACTTGTATGTCAGTCTGATTTCTCCATTGTCAAAATTTTGTAATGCTATTGAAGACCAAAATTGGTATCTAAATCTTTTATTTGACAAACCTAGTTGTATAAGTTGGTGAGTAGTTAGTTTCAACGTCTCTTTCTTAGCTGAACTAAAGTGTGCGACATTTTGGGCTGTCTTTTTGTCATCTGCTCTAACTGGGTTGCATAGTTTCAGGCAAACAATTGAAAATATGCAAGGTCCACCAACTGTCAGTCTCTGTCCAATTTGATGTTCTTTGTTGGTTTGCTGAGCAGATCGCCTTTAAATCTTTGCATGCGATATCAGAATTGATTTCATATTGCCGCGGCGATATCTGGCATCCAGTGATGATAGCACTGGTCACTTCCTATTCAACGCTTCTAGGGTTCAAAGCATATATAAATTCAACTTTATACTATCATGCTAAACTTCTTCAAATGTAAAGAGTGTATGTTAGTTTAGTGTAACTTTCAAACATTGAATCATGCCACCACAATTGTTGATGATAGCATGCTTAGAAGGGAAGTGGTCTACCGTCTACCAGTCAAATGCCTTAAGAAATTCTTATTTTGAGGCAAAACCTTCTAGATGCAGATGTGTTATTTATCATGATTTCTCTGTAGAAAAATATATATATGGTTACAGTTTAGACTTCAATTAGATCCGTAGATCCGTAATCTATTTTACTTGCATACAGAACTTTCTGTATCATGATGTATGTTTTTAAATCAACTGTGTTTTTCTGCCATTACTTATTTCAACTGTATTTGCTACCAAGAAGACCTTTAATCCTTGTAAGATGACGTCTAATTTGTTAAGCAAATGACAACCATGTAAAAATGAATTTGATTAGAACTATTTCTTGTTTTGCATTCGAATGTGACATGGTCAGGCATTGATTTGGCCCCCTCCATTTGGAGACGGGGTCTAAACTTCATCATAGGTTCATTGTTATTTAGGATTGTGGCATTTCTATTCTAGTTTTGACTGTGACACAATTTAATGGATGCTCATGAAACTTGAGTACAGGCTGTGGTGGCTCATTAAGACCCAGCTATCCAAATTCGAAAATGGACACATTAATGAACAACATAAGAAGGCAGTTAAGTTGTCAAATTCTGGTTGGGGTTTTTTGAAATTTGCACTCTAATTCTTGTCAATTTATGACAAGATGAGAAAAAAAATAGTCTTTAGATATTTGGACGTGCAAGACACCTGCGGTAAAGAGGAGCCATAAACTTGAGGTAGGCCTCACCAAACAGTTGGGCCTCGTTTGGTTCACGGAAAGGAAATGAATTCCCTTGTATTTTTCATGGGAATGAAAAATTAGGATTCCTGTCACTTTTCCTTTCCGTTGTTTGGTAAAACAAGAAAACTACCTAGGAAAGGAAAGCTAAATATAACAATGTTCCAATAATATCCTTACCTTTTAAAATAAAATTAACATTATAAAAAATAACATTAATGGTAAAATAAGCAATGACACATGGTTACTTTTGTCATAACTTTTGTAATAAATGTTGGGAAAGGAGGAGGGAAAATCAATCCCATGGGTCTTGAGTGGAACCATATTTCCACCAATTTTTTTCCTTGTCAGAAAATTGATTCCCAAGTTTGAGGCTACCAAACAAAGGAAAGAAACAACTTTCCTTTCTTGGTTCCTTAAATCCGTGAACCAAACGTGGCCTTGAAGTTTAAAGAAATGTTGAAGTTTAAAACAAAGGACCTTAAAAGTTTGGGAAAAGGCTTTGTTGATGTTGTTAATGAAAGTTTCTATCAATCACAAAAGTTTGGAATAAAAGCTATGTCGTCTACCAAGTGCCCATGTAGGTCATAATTTAAAGAGAGAAAAAACCAAAAAAAATTATTCCATTACTTTTAGAAGGAATATTCTTGCACCCATAACATCTGGATTCTGGCTCACTGTCTTCTTTGTATTTGGGATTTGGACAGCTTAAGACAGCACATTCTTTATCATTATTATTTTATCTTAAATATATGAAGTACTATTTTAGCGAAGAAGTGGACCCATTTAATAATCACTTTTTTTAACACAAATTCCTTCAATATAAGCTTCCTTAAACCTAATATTGGTCATAAACCTCTGGGATCAAGTACAGTGAAGGGTCGTCTTTAAAACTAATTGTATGTTATATTTTGGGTTATTTAGTTTTAGGGTCTCATGTATTAGAGTTCGAGTCTTGAAACTGGTCGATGTTAGGATTTGGGTATCGAAATTACTGTTTATTAACCTTCGTGAACAGTGATTTCGAGATCCAAATTCTAACATCGGTCAATTTTGAGACCCAAATCCTAATATGCATGTATACGTGATACCCTAAAACTAAATATCCCTTATATTTGTGACAATTTTACTCTCTTTTTCTTGGTCCTTAAATTAATCTTGGTCCTTAAATTAATTTCAAATAAGTCAAATTTTGACTCGTCCAATTTCATTCTCGACCCAACTACCAACACTCCTTAACCAGGCCTACATTTTTCGTCTTCTATATTTTGGTTGGTTACCCCTCTGTTCCATTCATTCTCAAAACCCATAAATATCGAATCCAACAAAATGTCCATTGTGGTGTAGCATGTTGATTGTTGGGTACACGGGAGAGTCCCGTGGGGACGAAGAAGATTCAAATTCTTTCTTCACGTTGCTTGTCGGCCTGGAAAAAGGACATCACCTTAAAAAAAAAAATCCAACAGAACCAAAATTATACTTCAACACAATTACCCTTATTTTTCATCCGTCCCTCAACCAACCAACCATCCTAAACAACACCCCCCCCCCCCCCCCCCCCCCCCCCCCCCCATCTTAACATCTTATTTTTCATTCCCCCCTCCATCACAGCTCTATTTCAACTTCAAATCTGACGAACACAATTCCATCCTACCAAACAGTAGGGATAAAAATTATTCGTATAGTATAATTAAGATTAATTCTGGAGTTAAGTTACTTTTACTTAGAGCTTAATTCTGGAGTTAAATTATTTATACTTGGACAAAAACTGACCAGAGGACTTATCTATACTACAATACAATGAGAATAGTTTACTTTGCCGTAAAAACTTATAAAAAAATACTTTGTATATATTTACTAATTAAAACTATCCAATAAAGTTAACATGAGTAGCTAGGTAACTACGGAAGCTATCATTTGGTCTTCTTAAATAGTATTACATATTAAATAATATATATCTATTCTACTATATAATAAGAAAAGTTTTGCTTCACCATGAAACTTTTTTCTTCTTCCAAATACTTTTTTTTTTAATTTTAAAAATCAAAGTCGGTGGACGACTCCACCCGACCTTGGTCCGGAGACCGTGGCTACTGCCACCCAGCCACCTCCATAGGAGGGAGGGCTCGAACCTGGCCCTCACTCCCGGTGCACGGTGGTGTTACCAGTACACCACAACTATTGCATATATTAGTAAAGAAAAATGTCCAATAAAGTTAATAGGGGTAGCTACGTAATTACATAAACTGTCATTTGATCTTCCTAAGTAGTCTTACGTATTAAATAATAATAATAATAATAATAATAATAATAATAATAATAATAATAATAATAATAATAATAATAATAATAATAACTGTCATTTGATCTTCCTAAGTAGTCTTAAGTATTAAATAATAATAATAATAATAATAATAATAATAATAGTTAATGGAGTTTCTTTTAGTCTTCTTAAGTAGTAGAGCAGATATGTTATCTCAAAAATGGATGTCCCAACCATGTCTCATATGCTATGTATGCAATTTTTTGTATCCATAATTATTTAGTTTTAAAATAAAAAAATTCACGCATAGGAGATGAAACATGATTGAGACATACATTTTGGGAACAACAAAAAATAATCTCAATAATTATCTTTTAATGTTTATAATTAAATCTATAAAATATATAATACATGCAACGCATGTGTATATATATAATAGTTTTGAGAAAGGCAAAGAGTTGTTTTTCAAAATAAAGTCGTCGTTTCCAAAAGGAATATTTTAGCATATGTCATTCAAAATGTAGAAACTAGCATATATCTTCATTAAAAATAAATAAATAAATATTCTCATTCCTTTATAAATCAGCCAAAATTTTGATTAAATAGTGAAGATATATCTTAAAATGTTATTTGTTCCATACAAAAGAATAGGAATATTTGTTAGTTAGTTTTTAAAAAAGTGGAGGTATATACTAGTTTCAATAATTTGAATGAGAATATTTGCTAAAATATTATTTTTTCCAAAATAACAAATTCAGTGGCTTATTTAGAAATGGACAAACCTTCGAGGGGCTTGTACTGAGAAAAACTCAAAATCATTCTTTTCCTAAGAGCATCTCCAACCCTATTGTGACTTTGGAAAAAAGTTAATGACAAAATTTTATTCAAAAGTTCTTGTCCAATGCAATTGTCAAGTCAATTGTGAAGCTTATGTGGCAAAAATTAAAGAAGACATTGTGAAGTTGATTGTCTTGTTCTAGACAATGTACTTGACAATGTCTTCCCTTCCATGTCATCAATTATGAATAAAAAATATTAGAAAAAAGAAAGAAGATGAGTAGTTGTCTTGGAAGTTGGAAAAAATACTTTTTATTGTCTTCTCAATACTTTTGCATTGGAGAGAGTTTTTCTATCTCATTGTCGTTTGAGATATAATTTTGCCACATAAACAAGATATTGTCTTGTGGCTCATGCCACATAGGAGCAACTTAAGACTCACAGCACTTAACAAGCCAATAGGGTTGGAGATGCTCTAAACAATGAGCTGTCAGCAATCATTTTCCAGTCAATACTTTTATAACCCTATTTGCTGTTGCTTGTTGGTAGGGCTGCAAACGAGCCAAGCTGAGCCAAGCTTTCGTAAGCTTGAGCTTGGCTTGACTAGAATTAATCGAGCTCGAGCTCAAGCTTGATAAGTTTTTTATTTTAGAGCTTGAGCTTGGCTCGAGCTTGTTTATATTAAGCTTGAGCTTGGCTTGGTTTGAGCTCGAGCTTGGCTTGCTAAGCAAGCTTGATTCATGTTTGATTCGAGCTTGATAAACAAGCTCGATAAGCTCAAAATCAAGCTCGTTAAGCTTGATTTCAAGCTCATTAAACTTGATTTCAACCTTAACGAGCTCGATTTCAAGCTAGTTAGGTTTGAATTCAAGTACCTGTAATAGTAACAATTTATTTATAAAAAATTAATTAAAATAGTCCTTAATATCAATTAGTAAGGACATATAAATATATAATGCACACGACGACAATATTGTTATACAAACATATATAGAATTAGAATTCAACAAAGAACAAACGAGCCTCTAACCAAGCTCCTAAATGTGCTCCTAAACAAGCTTCTAAACGAGCCAGCTCTCAAGCTCATAAACGAGCCAGCTTGCGAGCTCAAACGAGCCGAGTACTTCTAAGCTTGAGCTTGGCTCGTTTATTAAACGAGCTCGAAAATGAAGCTTGAGCTCAGCTTGTTTACTAAACGAACTGAGCTCAAACGAGCTTTTAACGCGCCGAGCTTCGAGCAGCTTGCAAACGACTTAGCTCATTTGCAGCCCTACCTGTTGGCAACCAAAAGCAGATCCCGTCCTCTTTGCAGTAATAATTTTAGGGTCCGACTATTGACACCCCATGTATTTCTAAGGACACCCCAATTTCTAAGTACACCCCACATGTAGTTGATTAAGCTTATAAAAATACTAAGTACACCCCAATATTTGACAAAAATACCCTTACCTATTCTACACCCCCATCTCAAAGCTTTCTAAGTACACCCCACTAAAACCCTAACATTCCACTCCACTCTCCTCCCTCACAAAACCCTAACATTCCACTCTCCTCCCTCACAAAACCCTAACACTCCACTCTCCTCACTCCGAAGCCAACTTCGGTCCCTCCAGTCACTGCCCGGTCGCCTCCCCTTCGTCGAAGAGTTCTCCCTTGTTCGGCTTCGCAATGGATAGAGGAAAACAAGTTCAATCGGAAGGTAAATTTTCGCAAATCGACCTGTAGATGAGTAATCTTGTTCGAAATTAGTTTCTATCTTCGTTTAGGATCTCTGTATATGTTTCGAAACCGATCGATTGTGACAAAAACGAAACAATAGTTCGAAAATTTTTTTGGAATTCGCGGCCCTGTTCGACCCTGGTCGGTCGGACATGCAACAACTGTTCGACCTGCTCTGGTCGAACAGTTTACTTTTGTTCGACCTGCTCTGGTCGAACAGTTTACTTTTGTTCGACCTGCTCTGGTCGAACAGTATGGGTTTGTCCGACAATTATTGGTCGAACAGTACATTTTGAAGGCAAAACATATTTTTTCTCCGTAATTTATGGTTGTTGATTAAATTTGCAGGAAACACTAGGCGGAGGGATGCCACTCATGCTTCTGCTAGGAGACGTCGTGCCGAAGAACAAGAACGTGCAAGTCTTGAAGAAGCTACGGTCGTTGCTCCGACTCAAACGACCGGCCAATTAGACGAAGAAGAAGGCCACGCAGACGAAGAGCGGCGCACAGATGAAGAAGAGGAAGAAGACGCTGATATTTTGACGGGCCCTTGTCCCGGTGGACCTGAGGATCCCCGACTTATTCCAAGTTTCAAAACTCATGTGGCGTACGAGATTTGGAACGAAATTGAGAGGCCCGTATTGAGGTGTTGGTGCCACACAACCAAGATGGAAACATGGAATTTAGAAGGCAATATAAGCGAGTTGCTTCGGAACTCTCGAGTTGCGAAATTAAGGTCAGTTTCGTACAAGACGCCAAATAAGAATCTAATTTGTGCGTTTCTCGAGCGTTGGCAACCAGAGATTAACACATTCCACATGCCATTCGGTGAGATGACAATTACGTTGGATGATGTTTTTTGTCTCATCGGACTCCCGGTCAGTGGGCTACCAGTGGTTGAACCATTGTCAGCAAGGGGACGGGAGGAGCCAAAGAAGATGATTAATAGGTTGTTGGGGGTGTCAGAAAGGGATGCACAGACTGAGCTTCTGGGCCAGAGAGGTAGCTCGGTCCGGATGGAGTGGCTCCGGTCTGAATTTGAGTCAGACGTCAGTAGCACGGATAATGCAAAAAGAAGGCGTGCTGTCCGTGCATATTTATGGTTCGTACTTGGATGCACAATATTTTCTGACAAAAGTGGGACACGTGTTGATACAAAAGTTCTCAGCCTTTTAGAGAATATCAACAACGTCAATGACTATGCCTGGGGAGCTGTTGCTTTAGCTTTCTTATACCGACAGCTTGGAGTAGCATCTCGGAGTGGGGTCCGCCAAATATGTGGATACTTGACTTTACTGGAGGTATCTATATCTCAGCCTGTGATATGCTTTTTTTTAATGTTATACAACGACCAATATGCTTCATATTTTCGTATTGTAGGCCTGGATATTCGAGTATTTTCCCTTCACGAGGCCTACACATAACGTCAACTATAAGATGGGGGACCCACTTGCTATGAGGTGGGCCAATAGACCCCATGCTGGACCAGGTACCAACATGGTCTCATCCATCAGGGAGGTATTGGACAATCTTCAAGTCCACAATGTGAGTGTTAATTTATCCATTTACTCATAACTTATGTTCTACCCATAACTAATTGTTTCAATTTATGATGTAGGTGAATTGGACACCCTACCACGGAATGAGGAACAGTTTTCCTCGCGACGACGTGACTTTCTTTCATGGATGTATACGTGCCTTTGACATTGTAGAGCCGTATCATCCCGACCGTGTCCTTCGGCAATTTGGGCTACGACAGAAAATTCCTTACGATCCTTTGTTTCCAAGTGAGGTCCGTCGGGGAAGCACGAGCCAGCAGTACAAGCTGGCGTTCAATGTTCTAGGAGGCTACTTCCAATACTGGCGCAGCCATGTACTGTCTCCCGAAGCCCGTGGGAGAGCTGCCAACCCTGCATGGGAGTGTACAAATGATTATATGGTTTGGTATAGGACGTTTTCACATCCTATCGTCCAAAATCCAGATAACGTCTCTAGCGCCGCTGGTACTACATCTACCCAGACAGGGCCAGACCCATGGGGCATGATCGAAAATGCATTGGAATATCTACAACCGGCGTACCAGCAATTGATGGACAATCAAGAGGCACAAGACCCGTCGATCATAGAGACAGCCATAATTGGCACATATGGTGCACTAAAGCTCGAGCCCCAAGAAAAACCTGAATCTTCTAGGAGGGAACCAAGCCGTAGGCGTCGTCGTAGGTCATAGACTATGACTACAAGTGGTTTTTAAGATGTTTTTTGATGTGGTTTTTGTTAATATGTGGTTGTTAAGATTTTGTGGTGAATCTTGATTACAAGTGGTGAATCTTGATTACAAGTTGGTTGTTAAATTTGGTGGACTTTGTTAAATGTTACTTTGAAATTCTTGACTGAAAATGGTGGACTTTGTTAAATGTTACTTTGAAATTCTTGATAAAAGTTGGTTGTTAAATTTGGTTGTTAAATGTTTGTTGTATGAAATGTTGGTTGTTACTTTGTTAAATGGTACTTGTCCTTTTATTTTTTGACTGAAAATGTACTGCTCGACCACAATTGGTCGTCCAGGTTCATACTGTTCGACCACAACAGGTCGAACAATTGCAAACTGTTCGACCAATACAGGTCGAACAGTTTGCAAGTTTTCGACCTGTTGTGGTCGAACAGTATGAACCTGGACGACCAATTGTGGTCGAGCAGTACATTTTCAGTCAAAAAATAAAAGGACAAGTACATTTCAATTGCAAAAGTACCAATTCACAACTTTTGTTACCAATACATCATCCCAAAGTACCAATTCACAACTTTTCACATGGAAGATCATCCCAAAGTACCAATTCACAACTTTTGTTACCAATACATAATTTTTTCGGTACAAATACATGATCGTTCATGGAACCAAGCTGTCCACATGCATTTAATACAATTTCATAAAGTTCATGGAATTCAATACAATTTTTCGTCCTCGCTAATCGGCCAAATCCTCAACATGTGAGCTACCGGATGCAACAATTTCCTTATACTTTTTGATCCGTTTTTTGTAGATATCCTCCCAACCGGATGCACATGGATGACGCAGAATAGACCACCTGGTAATAATGGATGGTAGCGGTGCGTCTTCGACCAAATTTACCTGCATACAAAACATAACATGTCACTATAATTTATGTTAACAAATGATTTACCAAGATGAAATGATGTTCGTACTAAAATTTACCAAGATGAAATGATTTTCGTTAACAAATGCCATGCATACAAGCTGAGGAAGTGTTGGAACTTCAGTCGTCATAGGTAGAAACAATGAGGAACCGTTCTTGTGCATGTGGACGATGGCCATATTGTAGGCCGACGCCGCCAAGTAGTACATATCTGGGTATGACCACCAGTACTTACTGTCATAAATGGGTGTTGTAAAATAATTCAAAGCTGCTCGTACATCTTCGGGAGACCCCTTAAGCAAGTTACATCTAGCGTATAAATCTCCCAAGTTTGTTAGCTCTTGAATCAGGTCAGTACGAACTTTCGGCCAGGATTCCTCCCCCAACCCAAGTGCATGGGCTATGCATCGAAAACCACAATGTCCATCCCCTAGTACATTTTTCGTACTCAACACATAGGGATAGAAATGAGATGGAACTTGTTATATGTATGCAAAATCGGGTTCATTACGTGAGGACTTGCGTTGGACCGGATCCTTTTTCCTTCAGATGGAAGAAAACATTAGTTTTGCCGAAGGGTGAGCACCGACAATGATAGTTTCATCCAACGGAGAACAACTATCGTCAGCAGACTCTACAATTTCGAATTTGCTTGGGTTCCGTTTCGTCGAATTTGCATGGCGGATTTTCGTTTTGCTTGGCCTACCATGAGCTCGTTTGTGGACCACCGGTTCAAGCAACGAAGATGTTGAAGGAACTGATATCTCCCGTATTTTTTTCAGCAACAACAACCTTTGAGAATCGGTAGCCGCCTCAAACTTAGAATTAATATCAGTCATGGTCTCCACCCAACGGCTTCGGATATCTTCATCAGCTACACTGTCTGTTTTGTAGGGTTCAGAATCCAACTTCCGCCAAAATCTGTCAACCATATCGAGCTGAATTACCTGACCATCCCGATTCAACTCTGCAAGTTCATGTGCACAAGGTAACCCGTAAGTCCTCCTTAACACACAACCACAAAGGAGAGGATCTACTCCGGTAGTTTCTATACCCTTCATCTCTTCATAAATCTTACCATGAGCATGATGAGACACCAATCCTCTGATAATCTTGAATAGCGGAGAACTATAACGATGTGGTGCAACATTAAGACACATCTCAAATGAGGCTTTTATTTGGTTGTGTGACGTTGTCAGCAAGTCATGTATCCTTGTCCATGAGATCTCAAAAGTTGATTGACTCGTGCCCAATTGTTTTTTCAATTTTGAATGTGCACTCTCCGCCCTGTGAATATGAAAATTATAGAGTGAGATTCATACTTTGTAAGATAATTAACATTTACACATGCAAAGTATTGTTTCAAGTCACGTACCTGCTACTTGTCGTGTTCTCAAAATGCATGACATTGTTTGTCCAACACGAAACAAATCTTTCTTTATAGGGCTCTATCCAATTATTGATGGCATACTCAACTGCTTTCGGATAATCGGAGAAATCTTGCTTCAATCTTCTAAGCAACTCATTGAATCTAGGTTGGTCTTCAGCAAGAACCAACGAATTCCATGAATTATTGAAACTATCCCACTTCTCCTTGGTACGAAACATCTTTTTGTAATTGGCCAAAATATTTTTGCTAATATGCCACCGACAAAGCAAGTGAGTGGAGCTGGGGAAAGTAACGCTTATGGCATTCATTAGTGCTAACTCACGATCAGTCACAATTACCTTGGGTAAGAATGATTGGTCCACTAATCCTTTAAGCGTACTAAGTGCCCATATATAATTGTCTTCCCGCTCTGCCTCCATATAAACACATGCCACTGAAAATGTAATATTTGTGGAAGTAACGCCTACCACTTCCAAAAGTGGCATCTTATATCTGTTAGTCTTGTATGTACAATCCATCAATATAATATATGGAAATGTACGCAACAATTCCACACTAGTTGAGTGAGCATAAAAAAGATCCTTCATTCGATCGGTTTGCTCACATCTCCTAGTCAGATAGTAGTACTTTTTCGACTCCAATTTTCCCAACAAATATTGCATCTGAGAAAGTCCTCCATGCTCGACAACTCTATGCTTATGTCGAGCATTATAAATAGTCTTCAATGTTGACTCATTCCCACTAAAACTATCTTTCAACGTGCTAAGTATATCTTTTGGCCTTGTATTGTTCTTCGTCAGGTCTTTAACAAGTTGATCTTCTGCAGGGGTCAGTCGACCGGCATATGAGTGTCCAACCAAATTTCGTCCCAGTGGGTGATTATGTGACCCGCATATAACCCTCAATGACCATTGTCCTACGTCATTGGCTTGCACTCCCTTCAACTGAAATGGACAATCACATTTCTTCGTGCCCGTAAGCCTTTCACGTCTCGGCTTCTTGGCAATGTTAGTCGAATTTTTTTCATCGACTTTTGGCTTCTTCTGCCGATATTTACCACCGCGCTCACAACCCAAAATTACTCGAGCTTGCCTTCCATCTCCGCTATCCGATCGTTTAACCAAAATAACCATATTATGACGGTTTCCTACCGTACGTACCCAATTCACCAAAGATTCACGATTCTCAAATAACGCATCCGTAAGAAATTCGTCTAAGAAATTACGTTGTTCTTCAAACATTGGATGCCTGATAATGCTCATTTCAGTGTTAATTTCATTGTCATTTGAAGTGTTTTCCTACAGTGAAAAAATTTAACAACTGAATAAGGTGAAAAAAAAAACTAATATTGTTCGACCACAGCAGGTCGTGCATACTTAAACTGTTCGGCCTGTCAGAGTCGAACAAACCCATACTGTTCGACCAGAGCAGGTCGGGCAAACGTTATATGTTCGGCTCTTACAGGTCGAGCATCTGTTGATCTGTTCGACTTGTCCAGGTCGAACAGATCACGAATTCTGAAAATTTTTTTCAAAAAAAAAACCGAATCACACGATTACAAACGAAAAAATTCAACAAAAGAGGAACGTACCTTGGAAGATTCATCTGCATTTCGTCCCTCCATTATGATTTCTTCAACTTCCTTCAAAGTAAGAAGAATTTAGGGTTTTTTGCTTGGGGAGAGAAAGTGGAGGGTTTTTGGGTTGGGGAGAGAAAGTGGGGTGTACTCAGAAGTGGATACCCCTGAAAGTGGAGGGTTTTTGCTTTGGGTTGGAAAGAGAAAGTGGAGGGTCATTTACGTCTTTACACATTAATCTATTTTTTCACTTAAGTTACATGGGGTGTCCTTAGAAATACATGGGGTGTCAATAGTCGGACCCATAATTTTAAGGCTAAATTTCAACTTGATACCCTCAACTATCCATGTTTTGTAACTTGATACCCTAAACTTTTAAAATAGTTAACTTAATACCATCAACTATTGAATATTTCCAACTTCGTACCCTAAAATCCAAAAAATTCCAAAAATACCCTTGCCCCCCCTCCCTCCCTCTCCAGCGTCCCCCCCCCTCCCTCCTCGGCGTCCCCCCCCCCCTCTCTCCCCCGGCGGGGCGGCGCGCAGCAGCAGCGGCGGCCGGAGCAGCAGCGGCGGCGGGGCGGCGCGCAGCAGCAGCGGCGGCCGGAGCAGCAGCGGCGGGCGCGCAGCAGTAGCGGCAGCGAGGCGGCGGGGCGGCGCGCAGCAGCGGCGGCCGGAGAGGGAGGGGGGGTTTGGGAAATAGAGAGAGGGGGGAGGGCATTTTGGGAAATATATTTTTCAGGGTATCAAGTTGGCTATTTTGAAAGTTTAGGGTATCAAGTTGCAAAACATGGATAGTTGAGGGTATCAAGTTGAAATTTAGCCTAATTTTAATCAAAGTCTAGAGGCATCAAGATTTGGTACTTGAGATTCATAGTATATCCCGATAATTTAATTTCCTTTTTTCTCCTCTTTCTTCTTCTTGTAATTCGTAGGGAAAAAAAACCCAAAGAAAGCCCTAGATTCACCTCTCCGATTGAGAATTCTTTGAAAACCCTAATTTTCTAGGGTTCGGATCTATGGCGTCCCGGAGGAGAATGCTTCTCAAGGTCATCATCCTCGGCGACAGCGGGTGAATTCTCGCAGAACCCCTCTCGATTCGATGCGTTTTCTTCCTGAATTCCGATGAATCTAGGGTTTTATTTATTTGTTTAATCGGTTCTTTTTTTTGATCTTTGCAGGGTTGGGAAGACTTCTCTGATGAATCAGTATACTCGAATTCCCTCAATTCTTGAGTTTATTTATTTATTTCTTCTCTTTAGATAATTCGTTGTTCTGATTAAATTTTTTTGGCCTAGATATGTTAATCGGAAGTTTAGCAATCAGTACAAAGCGACTATCGGAGCCGACTTCTTGACGAAGGAAGTCCAATTCGAGGACAGGCTCTTCACGTTGCAGGTGACTCTTTGATTTGCTTAATTTTCTTTCTTGATGTATTTGCAATTTAGATCTAGTAAGATGCACTATTTGGGTCATCAAACGTTTTCGTGAAATTTACTGTTTTATCCATCGTTTTTAGCAATTGGGTTAGTAAAGTAGAACAATTAATTTTGTCAAACTTGAACCTGGAACAATTAGTTGAGCAAATTGAAGTTCATTAAGGGTCTGCTTGGTAATGGTGTTTTCACCGGTTTTTGGGTGTTTTTGAACCCAAGAAATTCTTCGATTTCTTCCGGAAGCAGATGATTATTCATCTGCTTCTCACGTTCCGCGAATAGCCGGGGCATTGAGGAACATCCAAAACATTTCGGGAATCGATCTGATTCTATCTCTGTTCGTTCCGTTGACCGTTTATGGAAATCCCAGCTTGTTAATTTTTTTGAGGCACTGGTTTTTGTCTGCTCAAAAACCCTCCAAAACCGGTGTAATGTATTTTTGGGTGGCTTTGTAAACACCCCAAATCGGCGGATTTTGAGCGGCTTTATTTTTTTTATTCCATTTATATCCTCACAAAAATAGATATAATTATAACTACCGATACCCTTTCCTATTTAATTTATTCGTGTAAAAAACTTTCAGAACCGCTCGTTAGTGAATTACCAAGCATGGATTGGACTGGTTTAAAAGCTGCTACTTAAAAATCATCCAAAACCGGATCCCTCATAACCGCTCATAACCGGTACTCTAAAAACACCTCATAACCGCTATCCCGATAATTGCCAAGCAGACCCTAAATCTTCTGTATAATGAGGCTGCTGATTCAATGACCCGCTCTCTTTGCTTACAAGAAATTTTATCGCTGGTCTTAAGGTTTTAGCTTGTTGGTCTCTATTACTTTTTCAACGAAATAGCCCATGAATTCTTGAGTTTGTGGTTAATACAAGGGTTGTGTGAGAGAGTATGTTAGCATTCAGTCCGAACAAGACCGGTCTGTTCCGGTCCAGATCGGGTTTGATTCGTGTCCCCGGTCCATAAGGGTTGTACCTACTTGGTTTGTTGTGCCCATAGGGGTGTACCTATATAGCAATTGTCCTGGTTAGATGCATTGGCATCATGCCTATATATAGGAGGGTTCTCTTCGAAATAAACCTTAATCCTAATAATCTCCAACTCTCTACCTCTTCCCTCTTTCCTCCCTACTAGAAGATACGTTGTGGTGTGGGGTGCGAAAAGTTCTCTAGTAGCTCTTCTCCTAGTCGTGATCAACATGGAAAGTAGGAGAATTCGTGGTTCATGCATCAAAAGTATATTCCATGATTTCCCTCTCGAACCCTTAGATACCTATTTTACGTAGATCCAAGTATACCGCTACGAGGATCTACATATTGCATGTGTCGCTTTGTGGGGATGAATGTATACTTGGATCTACATATTGCATGTGTCGCTTTGTGGGGATGAATGAGAAGCTAGGTTCCATAAGGAACAACAAGGTCTAGGACTTGTTGATGCCTGGTCGCAAAGCATGAAAAACAAATTGACTTTTGAGGTCAAGGTTAGGCGGAAGGAAGACGGTAGCATTGAACACTACAAGGAACGCTTGGTGACCAAGGGATTCACCTAGCGAGAGGGGATGGACTACGAGGATATTTTTCTCCTCTGGTGCGTCCATTCGCCTGGTCCTTGCAATCATCGCATATCTCAATCTAGAGCTCTTTAGATGAACATTAAGACCATATTCCTCTATAGTAAGCTGGATGAGAAAATCTGTATGGACCAACCCACTGGTTTCTGTCTTATCCCGCTCGTAATAATCAAGTCCTCGGGGACGTGATGATATACAAGTCTTGACTTGTACAAGGCAAGGAATGTCGATTCTCTTATCATTTACAAACAACAACAATTGATTTTCAAATAAAGACATCTGAAAGGAAATTCATTTGCAACAGAATTTTAAATCTATTGAACAATGCAAGTCATAAAAAATTTCAATCAATCTACTTTTCCATGCGTTACATAAAAAATAACATTGATTTAAAACACCTCCAAAAATGTTAATAGTTATCGCCTCCAAGCTTCGGTCTCGCCTCCCGTGGCTGAAACACGACGTTCAACACGTTGTGGACGTACCGGTGAGTGGAAAAACCACTAAAAGCAAACACAATACTCATGTGAGTCAAAAAATATTCTTGTTATAAGTGGTCTTTCTATTCTTACTTAAATTCCATGCCATTACTTAAACCAATTAAGCAACAATTCATTTCTTAATTCTAAAAGCTATCAATATCCATTTTATAACCAGATCCATACTTATAACTATTCCTTCAATACCATCTTGGGACAAAAGAATATATATATAAAGTAACTTATATCAAGAGTTTTCGTCCTGCAAAACAAGACACTAGAACAACATTCAAATTATGAGATTCCGTAATCCCCGTCTCTGCAAAACAGAAGTTAGGATTTTATTTTATAAGTAGCACGATCTGTCCCTGCAACAATTTAGTTAGAGACTGCAACACCAGTTCTGTTAGCGTTATCGTAATCTCTTCTAGACCGAAAAGTGGCCACTGTCCTGGTTGTCTTTCGAGAGATTTTTTGTGTATAAGTTGCCTATGAAAAATGCATGATTATCAGTGCTCTAAATTTCGCCCTAGGCGGCCGTCGGCCGCACCGATAACCCCCTAGGCGGCAGTCGGCGGTCTATGGGTCTAGGCGGCCGCCTAGGCCGATTTATTTTCAAAACAATTCAAAAAAAAGAGATTTTTTTTTGATTTTTTGAATACACTTACCTCGGCTGCCGCCGCCTCCTCCTCCGGCAACGTATGCCTCCGTCGCCGGCGTCGTCTCCCGCTATCGCCGCCGCCGGCGTCGTCTCCCGCCACTGCCAGCGT
Organism: Iris pallida; assembly: GCA_029216955.1. Classification (NCBI taxonomy): domain Eukaryota; kingdom Viridiplantae; phylum Streptophyta; class Magnoliopsida; order Asparagales; family Iridaceae; genus Iris; species Iris pallida. The sequence goes on from JANAVB010008399.1 coordinate 5,129,886, forward strand.
CGTCTCCCGCCGCCGTTGCTGCTGCTGGAGTATGCTACTTGTGGTGGTGGTGGTGGTGGGGTGGTGGTTGTTGCCACTGTTGGCGGCGGCTGGTGGTGGTGGTGGTACTTCGAGAGAGAGATGGAGAGGAGAGGAGTGGAGGGATGGAGAGGAGAGAGACGGAGAGGAGAGATGATTGAGAGGAGAGGGAGAGGAGTTGTTGCTGCTGTTGCTCTCTCTCTCTCTCCCCTCTCTTCTTTTATAAAAAAAACCTGAAAAAAAACCTAAAAAGAAAAACTTATGATGGGGCTCGAACCCAATATCACCCACCAAAACATTGACTTATACATAGTGTGCTAGCCACAAGAGCACATAAGCAAACGTGTTTATAAGTTATATATAATATATTTATATGTATACATATTGAATAAAATAAAATAAAAATAAAAATTCAGTTGGCCGCCTAGGCGGCCTAGGCACTAGGTACCCCTCCGGCGCACCGATTCCGCCTAGCGAAATCTATAACACTGATGCTTATGCAATCTATCAATAATATTCTATCAAGTAAATAATGAGATAATGCAATATGACTATCTTTATACGACTAAGCTGTCGTTCTATCTTTTTAAATTTTAAGGTCGAACCGTTGTTCTCTCTTTGTAAGGTCTATCCGTCATTCCATATCTTAAAGCCTCAACTAGTTCATACTTTCAGTCTTTCCATATAAATAACTTTTCTTATACATAAACATGTATTTAGGCTCAGTTATACATCACATAAGGCAAGGTTGTGAATAGCGCTAGGCGTTAGTCGGGCTGGTACTCGCCGGCTAGCGCCTAGCTCGCCTAGTCGGTCACCTAGGCGGCTGCCTAGATCTAAGCGGTTCAAAAATAAATAAATAAAATCCAAAACCTACTGAAAATTGTAGAAAAAGTCCATAAATACCCAAAACATGCATAGTCGGTTGTGTGTCTAGGTGGACGCCTAGGCGAACATCGGGCGGGCACCGCCTAGACCGTCTTGTAGAACACTGATAAAGGAAAATTAAGTACAACTCGTAGAATTATTCTAACGTGAAATCAGGTAAGCAATAATTCATTATTCATTCATAGCCTTCTCTATAATTTCTTGTTGTGAGTTATTATCATCATTACGGCCTTTTTAGGAGCATATGCAAATTTCATATCTTTTATTTCTATTAATTACCAATCCCTTTCTTTTAGAAGCAAACATATATTCATTATGTATAATAAGTTATTTTGTGTGTCCATTATTCCAAGTTCTTTAGTATTAAACCTCTATGTTCTTCACTTCCATATTCCATAAAGAAAACAAGTGAAAACAACTATCAAGAACACGAAGAAAATGAAAAGCAATTCATATTTTAGTTTGCATAAAAGTTTTCATACTTTCCCTTTTTTAAAACAAAGCATTCTTTCTTTTAAAGGAAACCAAGATCTCACAAAAAAATATTGTCAAATAAAATTGTTCTTTTATTAAATGTGAAAGATTCAGGAAAAAGGAGTTTTATCTATCCATCGTTTGACGAAATGAGTGTACTCTTCCGCCAAGAGATTTTCTGCTGATAGCTCTCCTCATACACATCTTTTTCCCACAGTGCTTTGTTGCTTCGTACGAGCTTCCTTCCATCTTTTTCCCACAGTGCTTTGTTGCTTCGTACGAGCTTCCTTTCTGCAAGTCTTCCTCTTCGTCTCTCTTTAAAATAATATGATGGGATAAAAATGGAGTGCCCAATGAATGAGGGAATGGTCTCCTTTATACGCTCCCAAAGCAGTTACAAAAAATAACTAACTTTCTCCAATATATGTTTCTTTGAACCTAGGCTTATCCAACTAAGGTCTAACAAACTGATAGAAAAAAATCTCAACTTAACGGTTAAGATGTTATACTAACCGACCTTATCTTCCATAACTAATTACCAACCGATTCATTGAATGTAGCCACTATTCTATATCAGATAATCATATCAAAAGATATAATGTCAACCAATCTACTCTTCTAATAACCTATAAATTCCAAAGTTTTTGGTACAATGAATCTAATCATAATCCAATCCAAAAGTGAAAGTTGAATATCTTCTATATAATCACTGATATTCTCTTGACTGTCAAGATATTATTTATATCTACTAAGGATTTCCTAGATATTAGATTTTATTTATATCTACTAAGGATTTCCAAAAGATTTCATAAGCTATCATGCCAACTTCTTATAAGTTATTTAACCAACTTTCGATAATTAATTCAACTTTTATAATCCGTGAAGTAGCTTTCCATAATTTAATAAGCCATTTTTTCATAAATCACATGATAAGTTATTTCGTTTGTACTCATTTTAAGTTATTAAACTTCCAGCTTATCATGATCCAGAGAGAAGAACATAGACTTTTGATTGTTTTCTACAAGGAAAATGGAAGTGAAGATACGATGGAAGTGAATCCGTCAATCTCGATAAGGAATTCACTTCCAATTCAATTCAATGATTAAGTCATCAATTAAATTTTGTTTTCAAAACAAAATCATCTTTATAGCCAACTCCAATCTTTATTTAAATAATTGAATCTTCCAAGCCAAGTCCTACCTGAATATGGGGCATTACAATGTCAAGACCATAGTATTTGTGCGAAAAGTGTACAATCTCAAGAAATTCATCTACAGCCGAAACTATCATCCATGCAATGGTACATTCGGTTCGACCTAGCCATTACTTTGTATAGTTTCACCATGATCGAAGAGGACCACCGTGTGTATATAAAGTGATGTGACCAAAGTTTATGATCTTGTCTATGATCTTTCTTGTTGTATGTGGACGACATTTTGTTGTAAGGCAACAATATGGAGATGATCAACCACTTTCGAGATGAAGAACATAGGTAATACGAGCGACATTTTTGTGATTCAGATTCCGAGGAATCACTTTAAGAAGATCCTTAGTTTGTTTGAGGAGACATTCATGAGGAAGATCTTAGAGTAGTTTGATACAAAGAACCGCAAGATCATTGGATCTCTAGTTGCTCGAGGACATATGCTAAGTAGCCAATAATGTCCTCAAACTTTGCAAGAAAAGAAGAATTGGGGAAATCCTCTATACTATCGTTGTTGGGGGCTTGATGCACGTTGTGATATATACTTGTCCTGATATAGCCTTCACGGTAGGTGTACGAGTTGCTACAAGGAAAATCCTGGTTTTGCTCATTGGAAACGGGTAGATCAATCAAGTTCATATATAGATCCTTGTAGTGGTCTACTTGGATCTATGTAGAATACGTATCAAATGATTCGAGGGAAAAAGCAACAAAATCATACCTTTGATGCTTGACCGTGCATTCTTATACGTCCTTGTTGATCACGACTAGGAGAAGAACTACTATAGAACCTTTTGCACTCCACCTCGCAAAAGTATTCTACTAGGGAAGCAGGGAGGAAGGTGTAGAGTTGGAGATTATGAGGATTATGATTTCTCTTAAAGAGAACCCTGACTTGAGTACATGCAAGCGGAGCCCCTTAAATTAAGTCCCAAAAGGAACTATCATATGGATAACTCTTATCACAAAACCAAAAAAATCTGATGAAGAACTCATGTGTCCAAAACCATTCACAGTTTCTTATTTGAATCTCTCTCAATCCTATGACAACAAGTATATCCAAATATCATGGTAACATGATTCAATCATACTTTCTTACAATCCATAGACTGGCCTAAATTTTGGTGAAAGATCATAAGACACATCTAATGATCTTCCTCCCGTCCTATTCGGTTGTTCTCGTTATCAACCCTCTTTCTTGATCACACCCCTAGATACACGGTATTGGTCTCATCGTACAAGTGTATCGAAGTAGTAATGGCTAACTTTGCTTCCTCTTAAGGTCAGGTGTCTATAAGGGTACAATCGATGTGCACTTCAGTGCATGATAAGCTTAGTCAACCCTCGGGGATCACATAGCAATGAAGCATGGATCCATCCCTTGCTCTCTATTGCGGTCTTCATAGCACATATCATACGAAAACGTGTCAGTGTGGAGAGACTCTCGTAGATAGCGGATGCCCATCTCCATAAGAATACAGTGGCGTCCTAGCTCAATCGCCCTCTAGCATTCAACTACCCGAACCCCTTGCGTAAGCGACAATAGCAATAGTTCAGTCTAGCTTTATTACTGGTCATAGTATAAGGTGGTGAACGCTTCAGTTCTGTTGGTCTGGCTATACTAAATAGTCTACAACCTCATCCTCACCTTTCGGACGACTGATGCCGCAGTCCTTTGTGCAGTATTGCTATTCTGAGCGCAGTGTGAGACACACTTAGTCTCATCTTTTACACTCTCATGGACGTTAAGGACGGTCGTTCATATGAATGAACCGAGCACTACCTATTTGACATACTACAATAACATCCAATGTATAAGTAACAAATTTCTCACTCATACCCATACTCAACATAATGCAATTATACGGTGAAAATCTGTAATGATATTTATAAGAAATAATCCATACAAATGTGTCTTAACATATACGGTACAATCGTCTTCTTTAGTTACATCACTAGGGACGTCATCTCGTAGATCTACTGTATGCTACGACGCGGTCCTCAACAAACGTCTTTCTGAGAGGATATGCGATTATCTGCGGTCTTTAAGTACTTAAAGGTGGCTCCGTGCTTCAACGTCTTTATGAAGTAATGACGATTGTCAATGTGTTTGGTTTTTCCGTGATACTTGGGATTCTTTGTTTATGCAACTGCCGACATACTGTCATTGTAGAGGGTTACAACATTTCCAGCATGTAGCCAGTGGCGTAGCCAGAATTTTGATCCAGGGGACGCAATACTTACTATTAAAATAATAATAAATTATAATAACATATTTATAATCCAAAAAATATTATATATTAATATGAATATTAATATGAAATGTCATAAACTATTACAATCATTAAATAACTTTTTTCTTTGACATTGTAGCACTATATGAACTTCTCTGTAGGTTGCTTTGATTCCAAATGTCACCCTAGTATTCTATAAATCATACAAAATAATATGCAGTAGTGGGAGAAACAAAGTTAGATATGGTTTGTTAGTCCCCATTATTATCTGTATTATAAATCGAACAAAAAATGATAAAGATAGTGTTCTAAACTTCTAAGCCTAGTTTGCATTTCGGATCATAAAACAAAATTATCTGATAAGTTAATGAGGGAAGGTTGCAAACACTTGTGATGGAACAGATCATTGGAAGGATCTCTGGAATATCAAAATCCCAATGCTCCTCTAAAACAACCCCAAAAGGATGATTGTGCTAGATATTGAAGATGATGAAAGTGGCATGTAGTTGGGAGGTTCATCCTGAAGCAGAAACAAAAGCAAACTCTGGTTTTCCCTGATACAAAAATTAAACAGATGTATCATCAAATCTCACATACAATGAAAATTTTGGCTTTCACATGCAAATTTCTACTGATACAAAATTAAATGTATCAGCAAATCTCACATCAAAATACATTATGATCCGGACCTTGTTTCGGACCTTCTCCTTCAGAACAAGCAATTTGTCCTTCTCGGGCAGCTTCTCCTTCAAAATCAGCAACTTGTCCTTCAGAAATTATGCTCTCTTTTAAAGAGAGTGATGACTGATGAGTCAGAGAGGGGGAACTTAGCTGTCTACACTGTAGCCTACAATACAAGCAGCTCACCTATCACTATCAGCTGTCTACAGTCGACATTGTAGCCTACAAGCAGCTTACCTATCACTATCACTACAAGCAGCTCACTTGTAACTTGTAAGCTGTACTAATTGTTTTTCTTTTTTTTTTGAATTTTGAAATATTTCAGGGGGCGCAGCCGCGCCCCCTCGGCACCATGTGCCTACGCCCCTGCATGTAGCACCAATAGTACCACCTGAAGGTGCTGAAGGAATCTCTTTAACCACAATGATTTCTGCACTGCCGCAAAAGTTATCACAGTACTATGCCTCCATAGTAGACAAAGATATACCGTCTTGATTTTTGCTCCCATAGGAGTTAGCCCACCAACTAGCAGAAAAGCAGATCCGACGTTTACGTGGATGCGCGCTCATCCATATCGTTAGCCCAGTTGGCAACTGTATACCCTCTTAGACACATGTATGAACCACCAAAACACGAGTAGTGGACGGTCCGCACTCAAGTACAATAAGATCCTCTTTACCCCTTTCTAATGAGCGGGTCCAGGATTTGTCTGGTAGCGACTCACAAGTCCTACCGTAAAGGCTATGTCGGAGCGCGAATAGATCTATGCGTACGTCAAGCTTCAAGCATTTCTATCTAGCATAAAGGATACTTTCTTAAAAAAGAAGATTTTCTTAAAAAAGATGTAGAGACTATTACTTGTGTTCTGTATGTGTGTGCATGTGTACACTCGTATACGCATGCGATGAGCAAAAGAAAATGATTGAAAAGGGTCACTAGAGGAAATCAACATACTAAAGGGTACATATACATTCATATATGACTGATGAGTTTGATGGAATTTGTGTCACCCACAGAATTTCTTGAAAGCAGCTCCAACCAACCTACCTTCCTTTGCTTCAATATTTGTACCTCATGCTTCCTAGAATGCACGTAACTCTACCATTATTTATGTGCTTAATAGACCAATAATAGACCAATTAGTCCGACTATCGGGTGTCCGATTTAAGCCAACTTTTCATGTGGATATGTAAATGTGATTATGATCAAGCTCATAAAAAATAGATTCATATAACATGTGTGGGTTATGGTGGGAATCAGGATTTGCTGTGAGATTCTGTTGGGAAAAGGATTGGAAAAATTGTTGAATATTATTTTCTTTCTAAAAATTTTTAAGGGAAAAATGGTCATGGTGTGGAATCAGGACTTGTGTAAGATTCTGTTGTTGGGAATAAGGATTGGAATTTTACTATGGATTATTCCTTTTTCAAATTTTAAGGGTAAAAAAAACCCAGCCATGTGGCATGACTGAAAGTTATGTTGTCCAATTGGTTTCTGGGTACATGCTGCCCGTTAATTTTTATGGAATCATTCTACTATTTGACCTTTTCGCTAGGATTGAAGCAAGCTAATTGTTTAGCAATTAGCATGTACAAGTGCATATTTAAATGTTAATGAGTAGTGATTTTGTTGTCTTCTCGTATCTAGGTACAGTACCAGAGCGAAACTAGAATAATACATTTTGTGTTAAATAAAGGAAACATTTGATGCCTTAGTTCTAGTTCAGTAACAGTGAAACATATATGTTGGGGATTTGATATGCCTGAGCATATGGTACTTATCTGTCTTCCTGTGATAGTTTGGGGAGGATGTTTTCGTACCCTTTCTGTTTCTTATAGAATGTACTGATATTCTTTTTGTTTTAAATATAACAGAATAAGGAACTGTTTTTTTTTTCATAGAATAGAGAAGGGATCCTGGTACGTGTTTTTCAAAATCATTTTTGGTGATTTCCCCAAGGAGTTAAGTATAGATTTCCTGTAACAAGTGGAGTATTGTTGTCACAATCTATTTATTGTTCCTCATGTTAGCATATAGTACAAAATATTAGGTTACCTGTTTTTGGTGGATGCTTTTCTCAGTGTATGGTATAACTGCAAGTTTACTGGGAATTTCTTGGAGGGACTTTAAATTTTAACGATGATTATACCAGCAACTAAACCCATGATAGATTTAATACTAGCACGAGATGTTATTTACTGTAACAAATGGGGTACTGTTGGCACAATCTTTGTATTGTTCCTCGTTTATTCTATATCACAAGAATGGTGGACATATAGTACAAAATATGGTGTTACCCGTTTTCGGTGGATGCTTCTCTCAGTGTATGGTATAACTGCAAGTTTACTGGGAATTTCTTGTAGTGGCTCTTTAAATTTTAATGATGATTATACCAGCAACTGAACTCCATGATAGATTTAAGGATCAAATACTAGCACGAGAAAGAGTTGAACAAAAGAAGGTACATCATCGATACTAGCCCCCTAATCCAGAAGGAGACATCCAGGTTCTTACAGACTACTGTCTTACAGCTTGTCTTGGATCCTTCATCATATCTCAGCAGTATTGTATTCATAGCCTGTCATACATACTGAATTATTGTAGAGCAGCTTTTTGTTTGGAAAACCTTCTTGTTTCTTTTATTTAATTCAACCTTCCTATTTTCATGTTCAGTTTAAGATTAGTAGGTGACTTATTATTTCATGTGTAACAACGTATTTTTGCTGGACTACGGTCTCCAGATATGGGACACTGCAGGGCAGGAAAGATTTCAGAGTCTTGGTGTCGCTTTCTACCGTGGGGCAGATTGTTGTGTCCTTGTATACGATGTAAATGTAATGAAATCATTTGACAATCTTAACAATTGGCGTGAAGAATTTCTGATCCAGGTATCCAATCTTTCTTTATACTGAATCTGAAATGTCCAAGATGTCATAAATTTTGCAGAAGTAAAAATAACCAGCATTGGTTGTTGAATTTTAGGCCAGTCCTTCAGACCCTGACAATTTTCCATTTGTGGTGTTGGGAAATAAGATTGATGTGGATGGTGGGAACAGCCGTGTGGTATGAGCATCTTGCAATTAGCTCCTAATATAAATGCTACTAGTTTATTGGTTTTCTGTTTGTGCGTATGTGCTAATACTTGGAGTACTGATGTGCTTTGTTTTCTTTTTTGGCCGGTTCCCAGGTCTCTGAAAAGAAGGCAAGAGCGTGGTGTGCTTCAAAGGGGAATATCCCATACTTTGAGACATCTGCTAAAGAAGGATTCAATGTGGAGGCTGCTTTCCAATGTATAGCCAAGAATGCTTTCAAGAATGAACCAGAGGAAGAAATGTGAGTAATCAAATTCGGTGGTAACTTATAAAACTAAAAAGCATTGAATATGAAATTAGTTTAGGTGGCAATTGTTAACTACTACGCTAATTTGATTATACTGGATTAAATGAGGTTTAAAGGTTCTTTGGGTTAGAATAGGCAAAGATTTGTCTAAGAAATGCCCATAAAATTGTAAAAACTATTCTTCTCCTTTGTTTCTTCTTTTCTGCCGACCCCAAAATTTTGGGATGGAGGCTTTCTTGTTGTTTCTTCTTTGAGACTATATACTGACACTTATTTTGCTTGTGCTGAAGATATCTTCCGGACACCATTGATGTTGCTGGTGGTTCACGACAGCAAAGGTCATCAGGTTGCGAGTGCTAGATTGGTATCAGGCAGGATAGCTTTTTATCATCACCCCTCGATTGCAACAATCTGTAATCTAAATGATCTTCCATAGAATGACTGAAATATCTGTTCATTTCTGTCGGCTTTTGTGATGATAAACTTGAAAAGTAATGATGTATCTGGATTCTTTGGACTTTGGGGAATTATTTGAAGTTGGGATGGTTGTGTAATTAAAGCCAATGGTCAGGATCAGTTTGGCCTAATCAATTTCTTGGGAAACCGGGTCATGGAATTTACCTCAGCATTTTAAACAATACCGGTGTTATCAAAACAAGTTTATATCACAAAAAGCAGCATCTCATGCTGAAACAACCGCTATGCCATTGTTCTTCAATTATTTGGTTCTTTTTAAAGAAAGATATCTTGAATTCTGTAGAATTATTCAGATAATCGTGAATGTACAGAGATCAAGATACTTGGTGACAGAATCACCATCTTTTATCTAAGTGTAGAGAAATTGTTGAGTTCGAGCTAATAAATTGTGAAACAAATATCAGTAGTAGATGAGTTTGATAATGGCTTTCTGAACTAGTCCTTTGTGGTTTGCCAGTGTGTTTCATCATGCATTATATATCAACTCGGTTGAATTTGGTGCAGGTAAATATCGTCTTTGTTGCTAATGGAAAACAAATATATCCTCTACACCGCTTGTGCACATTTATGGAGGTATGTAAGACTATCCTTATGCGCGTAAATATGCTTCATTGTTGTGTCTCGACAAGGGACCTTAAACTATCTGGGTTCGGCCACGAATCCTTGCTACATTTGCTAGGTTTGAGTATATAATATTTATTACAAAACGAGTGGTGAATGCTTTCTTGTTTATTCTTCAGCCCCAAGGTTGGTTTAAATAGAAGAAATACAATCAATGTCCTTCCTTGAATCAAGGAGAGCTTTATTACAATCAATTCATCCCTGAATCAAGAAGAATTTTATGGAAAGAAAAACTAACATAAAATCTTCTCTAATAATAACTAGATAGATAGGTAGCTAGATATCTTAGATATTAGATATATAAGATGTCAAGATTTTAGTATCTTAGGATACTAGAGTAGATATCTTAGGATATATAAGTATCCTAGGATATGTTAGATATCTAGATATTAGATATGTTTGTTAGTTAGATATCTAGGTATCTAAGATATTAGATATCTTAGGATCTAAGAGTTTGGTATTGAGATACCAAGTTGTATCTTGAGGGTATCAAGATACTAGGTTAGAGGGCAAGGTAACGAGGATTACCTTGTTACGGGGTAAGGTGTTGGGATACTATGGTAGGGTAAGGTATTAGTTTACCTTGTCATAGGATAGTATGAGTTAGCTATTAGTCTAGGATGGTTGTTAGATGCCTAGGTAAGGGGTTTACTTAGCTAAGGTAAGGGTTTACCTTAGGCTAAGGTAATTGTGCTAAACCAAGATATTGGTATCGGGATACCAATAGGACCAAGATATGTGGTATCTTGGTAGCTAGGAATAGGATACCTAGGCTAGAGTTGACCCCGTTTGACCATAGTTAATTGTTTTGACTTAAAGTCAACTAAAAGTCAACATTGGACCTAGAATTGACTAAAACTTGACCAGAGTTGACTAGTTGACCAAAGTCAACTGTGAGTCAACCATTAGCCTAGTTTGATCTAGATTGGACTAGGAGTTAACCAGTTGACCAAAAGTCAACTGTAAGTCAACCTTTGATCTAGTTTGACTTTGTGTGACCTAGTTTGACCTAGTTTGACTTTATGTGACCTAGTTTGACTTAATGTGACCTAGTGTGACATAGTTTGACTGAGCTTGACCTAGATTTGCATAACATACACTAGGAAGCATGCCAAATACTATTAAATCCTACTTAACTCTTGTATATATCATATTTAGGTCTATGACTATCCTCTGAGCCTCGATTCCTATTGACTGCTCAGCACCGCAGGCGAGTATATTCTCTGATAGTTTTCATTGTCTTGATATCTGCTATATTCGATTCAGTTGTAGTGTTTTACTTGATTTTCGATACGATGGTACACGACTAGTATACGTTGGATCTCGTTATGAGATGTTATTCCTGGTTTACCTGATATATGAGTACGTTGCTTGATCTTGTTTCCTGTACTTATATAGACACCGATTTGGGAGTGGACTGCTCTTTAAATTTCGTGTCATGACGTGTCGTGGTTGGATCCATTATACTACTCGGGGATGGAGAGTTATTAGAGGTTATGTGATCAATACCTCTCCTGTATTTCTGTTACTACTTGCATCATAGCTTTACCCTCGCCTCACGTAGGGTAAAGTCTGACATGTGTTACTACTTGCCTCATAGCTTTCTATTGTGGCTGGCCTGATTCTTGTTTTCTTGTATTTTCTGACTCATAGTCGGTCAAATGGAAGAGCTTGATCATGTGTCCCAAGCCGATCACATAACGCTCTAATATCTCAAGGCACCGTTTATGTTTACATTATACATCAATTATTACTGTATTGCTCTACATTCCAGTATTTCATACCCTGACATGATATCCAGATTTACATATTCTGTTTATATTCCAGTCTTGATATTTTATTTTGTATTTTATTATAACTGTCTTTTATAGAATTTGTCAATTCACATGGAACTGCTGTTAGCGTTTGTACTTGCTCATATCCTGACAGGATAACTTCATTGTGTTTTCAGAGGATTCAGATACAAACTGTCCGACCTTCTACGGGTTTGGCGTAGACGCAGTTTGCCACTTGGATTCATTGGAGCCGGTGCCTTTAGAGGATGCACTACCGGTAGGGATCTTAGACTAGTAGGTTTGACTGGACTGCGTTCCAGCTTATTATTTTGGGTTGTAGTATATATTTTTGGGATTGTATAATATTTTAAACTCTGATCTTCTGGTTGTGACTCTTTAACTTGCATCTATTTTCAGCTTTCCTATTTCTATCATATCTTCATCACATCGTGCTTATCTTCCCTAGATGTCATGTGATTGAGTTATATATATTCCTCCGTGCGAAGATGACAAGTTTGCATATATTGTTGATGTTAGATTTTATAGACGACCTATACAGCGTTCTACCGTCGACACTGCGACGTAGGCTGGACGTACCCACGTGCTCGTGCCCCTAAACAGGGTGCGGGTCGTGACAATAACCAATAATAAGAGAAGAGAGAATCAAAGGATTCTTCAATACTCCTCCTCAAGTTGGTGCATAGATATCTATCATGTCCAACTTGCTTATCAAATGCTCAAAGACGGGTCTTGCCAAGCTTTTGGTTAAGATGTCTGCAGTATGCTGACTAGAGGGCACAAATGGTAGGCATATGATTCCAGCTTCTAATTTCTCTTTTATGAAGTGACATGCAATCTCAATATGTTTGGTTCTATCATGCTTAATTGGGTTGTGGGCTATGCTTATAGCAGCTTTATTGTTAGAATATAACTTCAATGGAAGCTCAATTTTCATCTTAAGTTTCTTCAGGACTCTTTGAATCCATAGTCCTTCACAAATACCCTGAATAATAGCTCTAAACTCGGCTTCTGTACCGCTTCTTGCTACAACTTCTTATTTTTTGCTTCTCCATGTCACAAGATTATCCCATACATAGGTACAATATCCAGAGGTTGATCTTTTGTCTGTGACTGAACCTGCCTAATCTGCATCAGTGAAGATAGACATATTTCTCTTACTAGTCTTCTTAAAAAATAAATCCTTTTCGAGATTGGCCTTCAAGTATCTCAGTATTTTATATACTGCCTCAAAATGTTCTTCATAAAGAGAATGTATAAACTGACTCACTACACTGACTGAGAAAGCGATGTCAGGTCTAGTGTGAGACAAGTAAATTAACTTACCCACCAACCTCTGGTATCTTCCGGTGTCAACAAGAACATTTTCTTCTCCCCAAAGTTTTACATTAGGATCCATGGGAGTGTCGGCTTGTCGACAGCTACTCATTCATGTTTCTCGCAATAGATCGAGAATGTATTTTTGCTGTGAAACCACAATTCCTTTCTTCGATCGAGCAACCTCCATACCAAGAAAGTATCTCAAGGACCCTAAGTCCTTGATTTCAAAGTCTGTAGCAAGTCTATCTTTTACTCTTCTCATTTCAACTGTATCATTTCTAGTGAGGACAATATCATCTACATAAATAATCAAGCCAGCTAATTTCCCATATGAGAAGAATTTGGTGAATAAAGTGTGATCAGCTTGTCTTTGAGTGTACCCTTGGTTCTTCATAGACTGAGTAAGTCTTTTAAACAAAGCTCTCGGAGATTGCTTTAAGCCATAAAGAGACTTCTTCAACATGCATATCTTTGATCTAAATTTGTCTTCAAAGCTAGAAGGACTATCCATGTATACTTCTTCTTCTAGATCACCATTGAGGAAGGCATTATCCAACTGATGTAGAGGCCAATCCAGGTTAGCCGCAAGAGATAAAAGTATTCTGATAGTGTTCAATTTTGCAATAGGAGCAAATATCTCTGAGTTATCTATGCCATAGGCTTGAGTGAAACCCTTAGCCACCAAGCGAGCCTTATACCTTTAAACTGACCCATCTAAATTGTAATTCACATTAAACACCCGCTTACATCCGACGGTCTTCTTACTAACTGGTAGCGTCATGACTTTCCAAGTTTTGTTCTATTCAAGAGCTTTTATCTCCTCAAATACAGCTTTCCTCTACTTTGGAACTTCTAGAGCATCCTGTACATTCATTGGAATCTCTACACTAGACAACTGGGAGGTGAAGACAGAAAAATATGAAGACAAGTTTGAATATGATATAAAATTAGACATAGGATATTTAGGACAAGATCTAACAGGTTTTCTAACATCTATAGGATCATCTATATCAGGATACCTGATACGACTCTCAGAGATAGAGATAGACTTACCTTTTCTTTTCTTAGGAGGTCGATTATTCCCCGGATCAGATTCATGGCAGTGTTAAAATGAGGACACATCCCCTTCTTTATGGTTCTTCCTCACAAACACCTTTCCTTTCCAAGTCATATTTCCTACTTCGAACATGTTCTCTTTAGATGACGATTCATTTTGTGGTATTTCAATTAGTTCATCATTATTATCATCTTCAAGATTCTCATTATTTTTTTCATGGAAAAGTGTAGGCTCGAATTCATCGAGTTCCTTACTCATAGTAGGAGTAAGTTCAGATAATGAATCATGACCTTTGTTTTTTCCATGAGAAAGTGTAGACTCGGATTCATCGAGTTCCTTACTCATAGTAGGAGTATGTAGATAATGAATCATTGTCATTTTATGTTGGTGTAGAAGTACAAGTCTTAGAATTTTGTAATATAGGCAAGGGCAAGTTATTTAAAAAACTTATGTTCTCAGTTTGAAATGAGTTTTCCTTTAAGTTCTCCCCTGAAGATGAGTATCATATAAAAATGTTTGTTTTCAAAGAATATGACATCCATAGTGACAATTTTTTGTTTTGTTTTTTGGATCAAAATATTTATATCCCTTCTGGGTTGGAGAGTACCCTATAAAAACACATTTTATAGCACGTGGTTCGAGTTTGCCAATATTCTTATGTTCATGAACAAATGTTGTGCAACCAAATTTTTTTATTGAAACACGAGTAACAGGAAAACATTCTTTGAAAATAGGAAATATGAATTAGAGTTTGAAAATTGAGAACTTTGGAGGGCATTCTGTTAATTAAATAAGTAGCAGTTAAAATTGCTTCACCCAACAAATAATTTGGTACTTTACTTGAGAAGAGTAAAGCTCTAGATACCACTAAGTGTCTATTTTTTCTTTCTGCAACTCCATTTTGTTGGGGTGCATTAGGACATGAACTTTGATGCACAATTCCATTTTCAAGAAACAAAATCACCCAAAATTGTGTTAAAGTATTCCCTGCCATTGTCACTTCTAAAGACTTGAATAGTTGTTTGAAATTGATTTTGCACCATTTAAAAAAAGTCATTTACAGCCTGACAAACATCGATTTTTTCCTTTAACAAGTATACCCAACATACTCTTGAATGGTCATCTATAAATGTGATAAACCATTTTTGTGAGAAAGTGTACTTGTACGGTTAGGACCCCAAACATCACTGTGAATAATAAAAGGTTTTGATGGTTTATAAGGTTGTATCGAAAAATGGGAACGATGATGTTTTGCAAATTCACATGTCTTACATTTAAACAAAGACAAATCTTTGTTATGAAATAACTTAGGAAGCAAGTGTTTTAAATAACGAAAACTGGATGACCTAATCGTAAATGCCATAATATAATGTTGTCATCGTTTTTCGAAACAAAAAGACTCAAAGCAGAAACTTATCGGTTTGGAAAGCAGTTGTAATTTAGGTCCAATGTCGAAGTAATAGAGTCCTTCATTCTCCTTAGCACTTCCAATCATCTTCCCCGAGTTCAAATCTTGAAAGACACAGTGAGAATGAAAAAAATGTAGTTTGACAAATTTTTTCTTGGGTTAATTTACTGACAAACATTAGGCTACAAGATAGATTTGGAACATGAAGGACATCTTTAAGAGTTAACATCGGAGACAACACAACTGAACCTTTACCTACAATGGCTGAAAAGGAGTCTTCTGCGACTTTTATTTTTTGATTCCCTGCACAGGGACTATATGTAGAAAATAGAGTAGATTCACTTGTCATGTGATCGGTTGCACCTGAATCTACTATCCAAGTGTGGTTGGAACTGACACTAAGAAGAGCAGAATTATCTTTCTGTGTTATAGAGCAAGAAGGAGTTTGATATTCGAGAAGTTTGAACACTTTGTCTAGTTGTTTCGTCGTAAGTGAAAGCTGAGTTGAAGAAGATTGCTGTCCTTGATCTGAATTACTAGCCTGAAATGCACGACCTTCATTATCACCTTTCTTCTTCCAGTTCGGAGACTTGCCATGGATCTTCCAACATGTTTCACGCGTATTGTCACGTCCTAGAGCTAGAATACTGGCAAGTAGGGACGGACCAGGCCAGCTACGTATACCAAAGTACTCCAGTACTCTGAAATAACATATAAGCTGTAAAGATGGGGGTCGCTACTACAATCCAACAGACATTCCTAGGTCAAGAATCCTAGATATCTCAATCACATGCAATAAATAATGTACAAGAAGTATGATCATCTGGAATATAAAATAGTAAAGCACAAACCATAGTATATCAATGATTATAAAGCTAGTAATATATAATGAATAACTAGCAAGAGTAATAGTCATATATGATAAGCTCTAGCTATAGTCTAGAATGCGCACATCATGTCTAAACCCGTAGGTTAAATATCAAGTCCAAACATGAGCTAAACAAGTGCTCGGTGGCGAAAAATCTCAAAAAGAATAATGTACATAACTAGTGGACGAAAAGAAGGAACCCACTCAGGTACTCTGGGTAATCACCAACGAGTGGAAGGTACGGAAGATCCTCAAACATCTCTACCATATATGGCCAAACAAAACTAATGGGGTCAGACCCCCAATAGTAAGTACCACAAAAGAAGCCAAACTATAAACTAAAACCAGCATGCAAATCATAGCAACTCTAAGTAAAGCAGTAAAAGTAAGACACGAATAATGTAAAGGTACCACAGGAATATGGAAGAAAACTGAAAACATGTGAGAGAAAGCATGTGAACATGTAAGGGTAAACTGAGCATGTAAGTACTGAAAAGAAAGACAATTGATAAGATGGCTTAGGAACCATTCCAGAATCCAAGTTACAATCCGTAAACCAAACAAGGACCGGAGTTTAACCCTTCTCATGAACATAACTTATCCTCTAATCAATTACCGAAAATAAATAAAGCAAGGACAAGAACTAGATAAGTAAGATAAGACTATACATGACTGAACTCCATCCATCTATCACGGCCAAGCAAAAGTATGGCTTGATACATTAACTAACTAGGGTTATCATAATCCTAATTACTAACAAATACAAGTTTGAGAAATCCAATTACAGTTATCTGCCCTGCAGACTACCCGAATGATCCAAGCCAAAAGAAAAACAAGTATAACAGACACACTGCAGTAAGATACATGTGTCCTAAGGAGGTGTCCCACTCGACGGTGTGCTGGAAGTGTGCTCATCATGACATATAGCTCAAAATCCCTAGTATAAAAAAAAAAAAAAAAAAAAAAAAAAAAAAAAAAAAAATAAAAAAAAAAAAATATATATATATATATATATATATATATATATATATATATATATATATATATAAAGACTATGAAACAAAGGGTGCAGGTAACCGAGAAAATCTCACCTCCCAATAATCTAGATAATCAAGCTAGTTGCATAATTCCTAACATTTTCATTCAGGATTTCAGGTGTGGCATTCCACAGAATCCATCCTAGACATGGGACATGCGAGACTAGACAAGATAAGCAAGAACATGCTCTATAACAAGCCACAACAAGACATGACAATATCAAGACAAGCATCAAGACTGGTGTGTGCTACGACGAGCCACTAAGGTAACTGAACATGTATTGGAATCAAGAGTGCACCATGACAGGCCACTATCTAGTGAGCTAGGAAAGGACATGTACAAGAGTGCACCACGATGAATCACTATCAAGGAAGTATTGAACATGGCATAGACTGTAAAGTAAAATATTTCTGGGAGGGCATAGCAATACATAGTGAGTATAGAATAACATATAAACATAAGCTAGTGTCAAGGGTATATAGGGTGTACAATTATTCTCTAAGTATACAAGGTCATCTAGTCATGTTAAGAATTCACTACAGCTAAAGAAAATATCAAGTTATTAAGTTGGGTCATCGCAAATTGGCCAAGTATAAAAAACCTACAAGGAAGATCAAAGACCTTTCATGGGTAATTTGCATATAAACTCTAATTAAAGTGAGACATGAAGATTCTTGAAGCCAAGACAAAGATCTACAACTTTCATGTTTTAAGTTTTTCAAAATTTTGGCCATAAAATAGCTAAAACGGGCAAAAATAGCCATTTGCGCGCGACACACTGCGCGCAGGAAAAACTACCTACGGTGCGCAGGCGCACGGCTGTGGCACGTGCAGACAAAATTGCCCACGGCGAGCAGGCGCACGACAAGCAAATCGTACTGTACGCGCGGCAAGCGAAACGCACTGCGCACGCAGGCAAAATTGTCCACTACGTGCAGAGTGGCGTGCTGTCGTAAGCACCCAAAAATAAAACCTATACTCTTAGAAATGTAGTAGTGTGAGTAAGGATCGTTTCATCGGAGAGTAAGTAGTTTATGTTTATGCTATGTGAATAATGAAAGAGGGGATGAATATGATAAAAGTCAATAAAAAAGAGCAAGTAGAATATGAAAATAAATTAAAATAACAAATGTTGGTCTAAGTCTACGTCTACCATCGGAATCTTGAAACTGATCATAGATGCAAACATATATTGATATGTATTATGAATATTCATCGTTGGAATTATTTTCCTATCTCCTTTAGCTATAGTTAATTAGAAACAAGCGACCTAATTAATCTTAACTACTAAACAACCCCAGACAAGCGCTAAAGGTTTAATCTAGTAACGTATTAAACTCAATGAGATCGATGAAACAAAACAACACAAGCACAAGCGGTTGCATTTAATTTAGTCGAATGGTTTCTTCCTAAGATTTAATAATACAAAGCAGTAATTTATTAAATCTTATTTGCTTCACAAATTAGAGGGATCGAACAATTCTGGATTCGATATCTAATTTAGCAGTAGATTATCAAGAATAATAAACTAGTATGTATCCTAGTAATTAAACAAGATAATCATAAAATATGCATAAGAAAATATTTGATACTCAAAGTACAGATCAAACATATAAACATAAATTAGATCTCACAAGTTTTTATTGATTCCGAGGCTTCCGTACACTTCGACCAACAAGACTTTAGCCGCACATGTTCTTCAAAACTTCAAAAGAAAAGTTGGAGAAAGAGAAGAAGAGTTGTGTTGTGTGGTGTGTTCTCTTGATTTCTACCCCCTTTTATACACCATAATTTAGTTGTTTCAAGCCCACAATATCTCCCCACATATCCTCTAAAAGTTACAACTTCTCAAACTAAATAGACTAAGTCATAGAACAAGTAGGAAAATGGTTATTTTGGTTCCTATTTTTGTTCACAACATCTTTGACCCAACTTCAAGTCTGATTTCCTCTATGATGCAGCTTGATTTGCGAAAAATACAAAATATAAAAGTTGTAGCCCTGTGTCTTAGCTTTCCAAATCTTTTTGCATCACCTCCATTGCTTTTCAGATGAGAAAGTTATGCTCATTTTGGTAAAAGATGTCAAAATTGTCCAGAATTATAATTTAGCTCCATTTTGCACATAGTGTCTCCAATTGCATCCTAAAGAAAAATATAAATATAATAAGTACCTTTAGTCATAAAATGAGCATAAAATGGTGAACACTAAGGGTCTGCTCGGTAATGATGTTTTCACCGGTTTTGGGATGTTTTTGAACCGACCGTTTATGAAAACCCCTGCTTGTTAATTTTTTTGAGGCACTGGTTTTCGTCGGCTCAAAAACTCCCCAAAACCGGTGTAATGTATTTTTGGGTGGCTTTGTAAACACCCCAAATCGACGGATTTTGAGTGGCTTTATTTTTTTATTCCATTTATATCCTCACAAAATAGATATAATTATAACTACCGATACCCTTCCCTATTTAATTTATTCGTGTAAAAAACTTTCAGAACCGCTCGTTAGTGAATTATCAAGCATGGATTGGACTGGTTTAAAAGTCGCTACTTAAAAACTATCCAAAATTGGACCCCTCATAACCGTTCATAACCGGTACTCTAAAAACACCTCATAACCGCTACCCCGATAATTGTCAAGCAGACCCTAAGGGATAGAAATATAACATTTTACGTTCTCATCAAATACTCCCACACTTAACTTTTGTTCGTCCTCGGACAAAATTTTAAATTTATTTTTTTTCAAAATAAAAATCAAGGTTGTAATGTCATAAATAAAGAATAACCATGCTCTTCAAAACTCATAACATATCATGAAAATATATTCTTAAACAACTTCTAATTACTTAGTAAGTAATTTTATTTGAAGATAGAGTAAACTAAATTGGCAGTATAATGCCCGTATTTCGGAATACGTATTTTAATTAGGCTTACATGTATTTCAGACCTGTATTTTATTTTCTCAGATTCTGGCCTGTAATTGAGTTTTGGCTTAACTTGCGGATTTTGGTTTTCTCATAAATTAGGTTTTTAGACCTAGCGTGATTTTATTTTGTGGAGAAGGAATTGGTTTGGTTTGGTTTAGTATGCATTGGACCACACTTAGTTAACCTCCACCCTCAACACAACATATCATCCCTAATTAAAACCCCACCTAACTTTCTCTCTCCTCATAACTTCCATTAATTTCTTCATCTTCTTCTTCCTTCCTCCACACAACACCAACACCATAGACAAGTACACCTTGCCACCAAATAAGCACCCCATTTTATTTGTTCATTAGCTAGATTAGGCCACGGTGAACAACATTAGAACTTAGCATTTTGTGATTTGGAGCTTCTATTTTTCTAGATCTAAGTTTTAACCATTTTCAAAATTCCTTAGTTTTGATCTATTAAACTTTGATCTTTGATTGATTTGAGGCTTCCATGTGGAAGAGAATTCAATTTTACACAAGTTAGAACTTTGAAAATCCAAATTTGGTTTTGTTTTGGCCAAGTTATGAAGATTGGAATTTGGAGTTCTTGAGGTTCTTCTCTCGGCCTGTTGGAGAAGATGATCCTCGGCCAGCGCTCTTTAGCGCATGGCCGAACTACGCAACTCCTCGGCCAGCGCTTTGCGCTGGGCTGATCCGCGCTGGCGCTCTTTAGCTCCAGCGCCTTCATTCCATTGGCGCACTTGACTGCTGCGCAGCTCGCTCCCAGCGCAACCCGACCCAGCGCAACACGCTCTCAGCGCAACCCGATCTATCACAAGTTGACCCTAGCGCAACCCAACCTCTGCGCAGTTCATTCCTCAGCGCAGTTCATTTTCCTGTGCAGTCCATTCCCCCTGCGCAATCTGATCCCCTGCGCAACCTACTTGCCCAAGATGATTTGGTTTTATTTCCTTGGACTTGGCTACTCTTTTGTGGATTGAAGTTTTGAGATCTTGTTCCACACAACACGACTGTCTCGACCCAACACGACCTGGCACGATTTTGGTGTTTTGCTTATGACTAGTACGATTTTCGTGATTTCTGTGAAGTATGATTTTAGTACTTTCTGATCTTCTTGATAGTGACCCGATGGGGTGCGCTCTTAACTTGTAACCTGTGATTCATAATTACTCTCTGTAACTGGATAACTTGATAGTGGCCCGTGGCGGCGCACTCCTGACTTGTAACTTGTAACTTGTAACCTGTAACTTGACTTGACTTGAAGGCTGTTACGATGGCTAACTTGACTCATATAATCAACTCTGACTTCGTGGGTGTTCATTCTTGCTGCTTTGTGCAATCCACTTGTCTTGTCTTGTCTTGCATCATGTCTAGGATGTGACTCCCTGGTTACCACGGTCAGAGATTCGTACTGAATATGGATTAGGCTAATTACTAGATCAAACTATAGTTCATGGAGAATTTCCAGTCACAGGCGATCTCGTTATCTGGGCGCTTTAAACGGACTTGTAGTCTACCGACGAGTAGGGCACATTTCCAGCACACTATCATGTGTTGCACCCTCTAAGTCACCTAAGGGTATATCGTCTCCTGGGCGATGTACCCAAACATACTCTCAACCCGCGGAAGGATAACTGGATAGTCTGCAGGGCTTGGGACTGAGAATTTCTTATATGCATCTTGTTAGTAATTAGGCTTGTGATAACCCTAGTTAGTTAAGTAGTAAGCCGTAGTAATTGTTTGGCCGCTTGTGAATGGATGGTGTCCAGCCTTGTCTAAGTCTCGTCTAGTCTCTGTACCTGGTACTCTTGTATATGATTGTTTTACTTATCTTGAACAAATAATGGGTAGAGACAAAGTGCTATTCAGGCGAAGGGTTACAATCCCGGTCCTTGTTTGGTTTACGGGTTGTAACCTGGCTCCCGGAATGGTTCTACGTCCCTAGTCGTTTATTGTCCTGTTGTACTCTTTATTACTTATACCTTTCTTCTATTTTCTTATGTTCTGATATGCTGGCTTTTGTTCTTATTTCGTGGCCTCCTTGTGGCACTTGCTCTTTCTGGGGTTTGACCCAGCTGGTTTTGTGTGGCCAGATTTCGGAGCAGCACCCGAGGATCTACCGAACCTCCAGCCCGATGGTGGCGACTAGAAGAAACTCGAGCTACGAGTGGGTTTTCCATTTTGTTTCGCTCACTACGTTGTAAAATTATTCTTTTGAGGCGTTTAGCCGACGAGCACCTGTTAGCTCGATGCACATTTACTTACTATCTGCCTACGGGCTGTAAACATGATTAACAAATCCTAAGGTTGATCATGTATTACTTAACTCTTGCTAGTCCTCGCATTTTGTATGACTAGCTTCATGATCAGCTGAATATGTAATATTTGGGACGCCTTTTATTGTATATTTGGTGGTCTAACATCTTGTAACTATATTACTTGCTTGAGATTGAGACAATAGGCTTAACCTTAAGAGACCGTTAGCTTGTAGTAAACCCTCATATCTAGACAGCCGTGACCGTATAGCGAGGTGAATTCCATTTCAATATACGTAGCTGGCTATGTACGCCCCCGCTCTCCAGTATTCTGGTTCTGGGGCATCACATGGTTTAAGTGGTGGCCCACGCAGGTCTTGGCATTCAAGAATGTGAGGGTTCACCTAATAGATATCTCAATCAGTATTCGCCCTTGATCTCTGCTCGTATCTTCAATTCCCTGAGAATCTTGACCTGATCACATGCTTGTATCGTTGATCTGTCATTGTCCTTCCTTATTGTTTCCTGTGTCGTCTTCTTCAGCGGTACTATACCTGACCCCGCCGATCAGCAAGGTGGAGCACTTCCCGTGGACCAGCAGCAGTACACCCAAGCCCAAGTGTAGAGCAGGCAGAGAGGTTTCCAGCAGAGGGGACCCGCAGCTAGAAGACAAGGTCAGGAAATGATGATGACTATGGAAGAAGAAGTTACACCAGGTGAGGTAGTGGCAGGTACTATTCTCATCAACTCCTCTCCAGCATCAGTATTATTTGATTTTGGTACATCGCATTCATTCATGTCTGCACGATTCGCGACACGGATAGGATTGGAGCCTGAGTCATTATCAGTGAGGCTCAATATACTTACTGGTAATGGTCTTGTGGGAGTAGATCGAATGTTTTCCTCGTATCGGATCATAGTTAGCGGTAGAGAGTTCTCCGCTAGATTTATAGAGTTTCCCATGGCAGACTATGATGTAGTCTTAGGCATGGATTGGTTGAGGAACCAGTATGCTAGGATAGACTGCCATATTGGCAGGGTTGTCTTTAGTATTCCAGGAGAGCCAGAGTTTTCATTTTCCAGAGGCGCAGTAGAGCCATCTCCTCCAGTGTTGCGGATAGCAGTAGCAGCGGTACAGTTACCCCGGATAGTTGAAGAGTTTCCAGATGTCTTCCCAGAGGAACTTCCAGGAATGCCGCCAGAGCGAAAGATCGAGTTCACTATAGACTTGATCTCCGGGACAGCACCAGTATCAGAGCGAGTCTACAGGATGGTGCCTTCAGAGTTGGAGATTTTGTACAAGATGATTGAAGAACTCAGGACCAAGGGATTCATCCGTGCAAGTGGATCGCCTTGGGGAGCCCCGATACTTTTTGTGAAGAAGAAGGATGGTACGTCCAGGTTATGTGTAGATTATCGTACCTTGAACTCAGTGACAATCAAGAACAGATACCCTCTCCCGAGGATAGATGACTTGTTTGATCAACTCAAAGGGGCTTCAGTGTTCTCGAAGATAGACTTGCTGTCAGGATACCACCAGATCAAAGTCAGAGAGCAGGACATCCCGAAGACAACATTCAAATCTAGGTATGAGCATTGGGAGTTTCTTGTTATGCCCTTTGGAGCGACCAATGTGCCAGCTATATTCATGGACCTCATGAATCGCATTTTCATGCCTTACTTGGATCAGTTCGTGATCGTGTTCCTAGGTGATATCTTGGTCTACAGCAAGAGCAAAGCAGAGCACGAGCAGCATCTCAGAATCGTCCTTCAGACGCTTAGAGAGCATCAGTTGTACGCCAAGTTCAGTAAATGCGAGTTCTGGCTCGATCGCATTTCGTACTTGGGTCACATCATTACTCGAGGAGGAGTGGAAGTGGATCCCCAGAAGATTATGGCTATCGAGACGTGGCCAGTACCTAGCTCAGTGGCAGAGGTTCGCAGCTTCCTTGGATTAGCCGGCTACTACCGGCGAATCGTTTCAGATTTTGCAAGGATTTCGGCACCGATGACCCAGTTGACCCGCAAGGATATGCAGTTTGCTTGTACAGCAGAGTGTCAGCGGCTCCTATTCTCACACTTCCAGATGGGACCGGAGGATTCACAGTTTATTGCGACGCTTCAGGCAGAGGATTGGGGTATGTCTTGATGCAGCATGGGAAGGTAATAGCTTATGTATCACGTCAACTTCGTGATCGTGAGAAGAATTACCCGACCCACGACTTGGAACTGGCAGCAGTAGTGTTTGCACTTAAGTTGTGGAGGTACTACTTGTACGGAGACAGAGTGGAGATATTTACTGATCACAAGAGCCTGAAGTATATTTTCACCCAGAAGGACCTTAACATGCGGCAGAGAAGATGACTCGAGCTATTGGTGGACTATAATATAGATTTGCAGTATCACCCAGGAAAGGCCAACGTTGTAGCAGATGCGTTGAGAATGAGAGCCGGAGTTTACTTCCTAACAGCGCAACCAGAGTTATTGGCAGATCTTCAGAAGATGGGAATTGAAGTGGTTCTTCCTACCAACGTGGCATTGATGGCCAGTCTACAGGTTCAGTCCAGCATAGTTGAAAGGATCCGGATGGCGCAGTCTACAGATTCCAAGATTCAGCAACTCAGAGCAGAGTGTGAGGCAGAAAGAAGGCCAGAGTTGTGCATTCATAAAGATGGCACACTTCGGCACGGCACTCGTCTTTGTGTACCCAGTGGAGATATCAGACAGGAGATCATGGCAGAAGCTCACACTTCACAGTATTCTATTCATCCCGGTGGCACGAAGATGTACCGTGACATTCGTCAGCATTTTTGGTGGAATGGCATGAAGAGGGAGATAGCCCGGTTTGTCTCTCGGTGTTTGGTTTGCCAGCAGGTTAAAGCTGAACATCAGAGGCCAGCTGAACTTCTTCAGCCCTTGCCGATTCCAGAATGGAAGTGGGAGCATGTGACCATGGATTTTGTGACTGGATTGCCTAGATCCCAAGCCGGTCGAGATGCTATTTGGGTTATAGTTGACAGGCTCACGAAGGTGGCTCATTTTCTTCCATTCAGAGTTGGGCAGTCTACGGCGCAGTTGGCAGAAATGTACCTCAGGCAGATTGTCAGGCTTTACGGTGTGCCCGTCAGCATTACCTCAGACCGGGATTCAAGATTCATATCACACTTTTGGCGCAGCTTGCAAGAGAGTTTGGGAACTCACCTTCAGTTTAGCTCAGCTTATCATCCGCAGACAGATGGCCAGTCGGAACGCACGATCCAGACTCTTGAAGATATGTTGAGATCTTGTACCCTTGACTTCGGTGGTTCGTGGGAGGATCACCTGCACCTGGTGGAATTCTCGTACAATAATAGTTTCCAGGCCAGTATTCAGATGGCTCCATTCGAGGCACTGTATGGCAGAAAGTGTAGATCCCCGCTAGCATGGGACGACATCGGAGAGAGACAGATGCTTGGCCCAGAGATGATTGCCCAGACGGTTGATATGGTCAGAAGAATCAGAGATCGCCTTCGAGTGGCCCAAGATCGGCAGCGCCACTGGGCCGATGCTCATCGACGTCCCTTAGAGTTTTCCATCGACGACCATGTATTCCTTAGGATCTCGCCTAACCGCGGCGTCATTCGCTTTGGCGTACGGGGAAAGCTTAGTCCTAGGTATATAGGGCCATTCGATATCCTGGAGCGAGTAGGAGATGTATCCTATCGTCTCGCTCTTACGCCGTCGCTAAGTGAGGTGCATGATGTATTCCATGTGTCCCAATTACGACGGTACATCCCGAACCCGAGCCATATCCTAGACCATTCGAAATTGGTTGTTGGTACCAACCTTTCGTATGAGGAAAGGCCCGTGTCTATATTAGACTGGAGAGAAAAGATACTCAAGAACAAGACTATTAGCTTAGTCCGTGTTGCTTGGGGTCATCACTCTCTAGGTGAGTCAACGTGGGAGCGTGAGGACGACATCCGATCGCGATATCCCGACTTGTTTGACTCGTAAGGTATAATGTCTTCCTTATGCCTTATACCTTCTATCCCTTGCTTGTATGTATGATTGTTTGATTGTTTGCTTAGTGTAGCTTAATTGTGGATAGCATAGCTGGCTCTTACATCCCTAAGCATCTTGATTTAAATTCCGAGGACCGAATTCTTTTAAGGTGGGTAGAGTTGTAATGCCCGTATTTTGGAATACGTATTTTAATTAGGCTTACATGTATTTCGGACCTGTATTTTATTTTCTCAGATTCTGGCTTGTAATTGAGTTTTGGCTTAACTTGCGGATTTTGGTTTTCTCGTAAATTGGATTTTTGGACCTGGCGTGGTTTTATTTTGTGGAGAAGGAATTGGTTTGGTTTGGTTTAATATGCATTGGACCACACTTAGTTAACCTCCACCCTCAATACAACATATCATCCCTCATTAAAACCCTACCTAACTTTCTCTCTCCTCATAACTTCTATTAATTTCTTCATCTTCTTCCTTCCTCCACACAACACCAACACCATAGGCAAGTGCACCTTGCCACCAAATAAGTACCCCATTTTATTTGTCCATTAGCTAGATTAGGCCATGGTGAACAACATTAGAACTTGACATTTTGTCATTTGGAGCTTCCATTTTTCTAGATCTAAGTTTTAACCATTTTCAGAATTCCTTGGTTTTGATCTATTAAACTTTGATTTTTTCTTGATTTGAGGCTTCCATGTGGAAGAGAATTCAATTACACAAGTTAGAACTTTGAAAATCCAAATTTGGTTTTTTTTGGCCAAGTTATGAAGATTGGAATTTGGAGTTCTTGAGGTTCTTCTCTCGACCTGTTGGAGAAGATGATCCTCGGCCAGCGCTCTTTAGCGCATGGCCGAACTACGCAACTCCACGGCCAGCGCTTTGCGTTGGGCTGATCCGCGCTAGCGCTCTTTAGCTCCAGCGCCTTCCTTCCATTGGCGTACTTGACTGCTGCGCAGCTCGCTCCCAGCGCAACCCGACCCAGCGCAACCCGCTCCCAGCGCAACCCGCTCTCAGCGCAACCCGATCCAGCGCAAGTTGACCCTAGCACAACCCAACCTCTGCGCAGTTCATTCCTCAGTGCAGTTTATTTCCCTGCGCAGTCCATTCCTCCTGCGCAATCTGATCCCCTGCGCAACCTACTTGCCCAAGATGATTTGGTTTTATTTCCTTGGACTTGGCTACTCTTTTGTGGATTGGAGTTTTGAGATCTTGTTCCACACAACACGACTGTCTCGACCCAACACGACCTGGCACGGTTTTAGTATTTTGCTTATGACTAGTACGGTTTTCGTGATTTCTGTGAAGTATGATTTTAGTACTTTCTGCTCTTCTTGATAGTGACCCGATGGGGTGCGCTCTTAACTTGTAACCTGTGATTCATAATTACTCTCTGTAACTGGATAACTTGATAGTGGCCTGTGGCGGCGCACTCCTGACTTGTAACTTGTAACTTGTAACCTGTAACTTGACTTGACTTGAAGGCTGTTGCGATGGCTAACTTGACTCATATAATCAACTCTTACTCCGTGGGTGTTCATTCTTGCTGCTTTGTGCAATCTACTTGTCTTGTCTTGTCTTGTCTTGCATCATATCTAGGACGTGACTCCCTGGTTACCACGGTCAGGGATTCGCACTGAATATGGATTAGGCTAATTACTAAATCAAACTATAGTTCATGGAGAATTTTCAGTCACAGGCGATCTCGTTATCTGGGCGCTTTAAACGGACTTGTAGCCTGCTGTCACGCCCCAGAACCAGAATACTGGAGAGCGGGGGAATGACTCAGCCAGCTACGTATTACGGGTAGATGAATACCGTATAATACGATCAATGCTGTCTAACCAGACGAGGGGGTGCATACTACATGAAAGTCTTACTATGGTCACTTCACATCTATTGTCTCAATCATTCAAACAAGAAGCAAAAATAGAGAACATGTAAGATAAAGCAATAAGGCGTCCCAAACGCTTAGTCAAAATGTTCTTGAGATCTGGCTTTACAAAACATAGCCAGATGGTATAGTAACATATACACAATTGTTATCAGCTGCAGTCTGACTTAATTACAATTATGTAAAAGTAAGTGCAAGATAATCTGACTAACATGTCGGTGCCAAACGGCTAAGTATGAAGTAAATAACAAAACGAGCGGTGGAGTAAGGAACCCACTCGAGTCCTCCTGCGATCATTCCCCTAGTATTGACCATCTTGGAGGTGGAAGTAAGCTGAGTCCTCGGGAACCGGCTCTAAATCTGGCCATGCAAAACCAGAGAGGTTAGACCTCTAATAGCAAGTACCACAAGGAAGCACGATATGAAGGATTAAACCAGTAAGTAAGAGAATATAATAATAGATCTTTGCTTTCCACTAGGATTCACATAACATCACGACACTTCGAACCAACCTTCCAACCAAACAAGGACAGAAGTTAGCCCGTCATGTCCTGACGTTCTGATCATCTCAGTTAGGCAACAGAGTAGGTACAGTACACAAGAAAATTATCTTGAACGACCAATCAACTCCTACGGCTTGCTATTGTGAGTCCCAAGTTATCCTGGACTTATGCAAATAGGGATTCCTCAGTTCTTACTATGTGCGAGCAAGGCTAGTCTATCCAGTCAATCAATTGCGCCAATCATGAATTAGACGAGTCCCAGCGGGACATCCGTCATTAATATATAATATACAATAATAATATAAACAGATACCGCTCCCTGCCCGTGTGGCAGGTTTACAGTATCTGTGGGAACCAGCCGGCCTGTCGGGCACTACTAGTCCCAAGAGGGCTGCCATGTAAGAACTCGGGGATCCATTCTCTCCATGCAATCATTATTTTATTTAACTTAATAGTCTCTACGTTGAGTGAAATCCTATGCCGTGGATCATGGTCATTCAAATGAGTACTTTCGTACGGGGTACGATATGCGCAACTCTGCAACGATACCCGTACGGCTAGGTTGTAGGTCTTACATAGCGTAATGCAACAATCAAATCTAACCACGGAGTAATCATGCCTTGACCATAAAGTACACATGCTGTTTTGTAGAAAAATAAATAAATTGAAGCCTGCACATGCCTGTATGTCAATATTCGGGATCGGCTAATCGATTACAATAGTTCATTACATGAACGTGTCTCATTCATTTAATTCAATAAGACGACTAGCCAGTCTCTTAGTTCCAACTAGGAATGCATGATCAATTTTAGTCAAGATAACCATTATTATCAATGGTGACAAGACATGAAAGTCAATTAGTATTAAATGGGGTCGAGTCTATAACTCCTCAGGGTTAAGTTCCAGTCTTACTGGGTATCCATAAACCAAATCAAGACACAGGGCACGTTCCACACAACCATATATATTAAAAATATTAACATGCTAAGATTATCGAGTTCATAAAAAGGCGTAAGGATATAATAGAAGAATTATCATGCCACCATTAAATGAATAAATTATAGAACAAATAGAAACACCCAGGTCAGGAAGTCACGCCAACAATTCTATGCTAAGGCCAACAAGTCACGCCAACAAGTCTATGCTAAGGCCAACAAGTCACGCCAAGTCTAGTAGGTAGGAGTGAGCGTATAAACAGCGTGAGCGTGAAAAGTGGTTCACGTTGGCATGCACAGCGTGAGCGTGAAGGGTAATTCATGCACTCATAACGTGAGCGTGAAAAGTAACTCACGCACGCACAACGTGAGCGTATGAGCGTAAAAAGCGTGATAAGAAATCCACGCACGCACGTAAAGACGTGAGCGTGACAAGTAACTCACGCACGCACAGCGTGAGCGTGATAAGAAATCCACGCACGCACGCAAAGACGTGAGCGTAACTCAAAAGTCATGCTGACACGTAAAGACGTGAGCGTAACTAAAAATTCACGCTGGCACGTAAGGACGTGAGCGTGACTCAAAATTCACGCTAACACGTTAAGACGTATGCGTGACTAAAAATTCACGCTAACACGTAAAGATGTGTGCGTGACTAAAAATTCATGCTAACACGTAAAGACGTGTGCGTGACTAAAAATTCACGCTAACACGTAAAGACGTGTGCGTGACTAAATCTCCTGAACTCCAATCTTATGGAGCCTTCGTTCCAAGCCAGAAATGAGGTTCCCATGGTTCAGAATGGTGTGGAATGAGAAGCTCTACAACATGAACTATCTATTCCGAAAAGCACGCCAGTTTGGTGGATCAAAATCCATGAACAACCGAGAATACTGTTACTTAGATCTAGAAGAAACAAGCCAAAGAAATCAAAAATGCTAAGTAGTAAACTCTCTTAGAATCACAAGAGGAAGACAAATGAACCATAAAAATGGGTGAAGGAGAAGCAAGATGTACTTGCCTTCTCCTGGTAGGTGGGAGAGAGTGATGAGGAAGAAGAAGAAGTAATTGGTGAAGGAGAGTTATGAGGAGAGAGAAGGGGATGGGGGCTTTAAATGGAAGGGGTGGTGGTAGGTAGGGTTCGGTTCATATGAACCACCATGAACCCGAGAAAAACCCTCCTAGGCCGAACCTAAAAGCAAGACTAAAAGCAAAAAATAACAGCAGGAAATAAAAATACAGATAATTAATTAACATGAAATTAAAGGAATTTAAATACAGGATAATACATGATAAATACTAAATAAATATATATGAGTTGTACATGTATAAAAATACGCATTCTGGGAACGGGAAGTGACACCTGCCGATGAGTAGGGCACATTTCCAGCACACTGTCATGTGTTGCACCCTCTAAGTCACCTAAGGGTATATCGTCTCCTAGGCGATGTACCCAACCATACTCTCAACCCGTGGAAGGATAACTTGATAGTCTGCAGGGCTTGGGACTGGGAATTTCTCATGTGCATCTTGTTAGTAAATAGGCTTGTGATAACCCTAGTTAGTTAAGTAGTAAGCCGTAGTAATTGCTTGGCCGCTTGTGAATGGATGGTGTCCAGCCTTGTCTAAGTCTCGTCTAGTCCCTGTACCTGGTACTCTTGTACATGATTGTTTTACTTATCTTGAACAAATAATGGGTAGAGACAAAGTGATATTCAGGCGAAGGGTTACAACCCCGGTCCTTGTTTGGTTTACGGGTTGTAACCTGGCTCCCGGAATAGTTCCACGTCCCTAGTCATTTATTGTCCTGTTGTACTCTTTATTACTTGTACTTTTCTTTTATTTTCTTATGTTCTGATATGCTGACTTTTGTTCTTATTTCGTGGCCTCCTTGTGGCACTTGCTCTTTCTGGGGTTTGACCCAGCTGGTTTTGTGTGGCCAGATTTCGGAGCAGCACCCGAGGATCTACCGAACCTCCAGCCCGATGGTGGCGACTAGAAGAAACCCGGGCTACGAGTGGGTTTTCCATTTTGTTTCGCTCACCACGTTGTAAAATTATTCTTTTGAGGCGTTTAGCCGACGAGCACCTGTTAGCTCGATGCACATTTACTTACTGTCTGCCTACGGGCTGTAAACATGATTAACAAATCCTAGGGTTGATCATGTATGACTTAACTCTTGCTAGTCCTCGTATTTTGTATGACTAGCTTCATGATCAGCTGAATATGTAATATTTGGGACATCTTTTATTGTATATTTGGTGGTCTAACATCTTGTAACTATATTACTTGCTTGAGATTGAGACAATAGGCTTGACCTTAACCGTTGGCTTGTAGTAAACCCTCATATCTAGACAGCCGTGACCGTATAGCAAGGTGAATTCTATTTCAATATACGTAGCTGGCTATGTACGCCCCCGCTCTCCAGTATTCTGGTTCTGGGGCGTCACAGGTAGACCCTCACGGGAATAAACACTCAACTCTCATATATTTGAAGGGTATGCGTTTCGCTCAAATTCATTCCAAAAGAAATGATCTACCATAATCTTGCATATCTTCTCATTCTCCACCACTTGGACCACATGCTTAACACAAATCATAAGGACTTTTTATGGGTTGTAGCGGGGCTTAGGATTAAGGTAAGATATAGATGGGAGTGTAGCTAAAAAACTATCAAAACTAGTGGAGTAAAAATTATTTAACTCAAGCTCGAATGTATAAAATATGTAAAAACAATCACTCCATTCAAAGCATTCAACATACCCCTTTATTGAAAATTTTGGGAGGAATTATGAACATAGATATCAAAAGTTATTTCCTCCATCACTTTTTTTTTCATTATTTCTTTCTTTCTTTCTTTTTTTCCTCACTTTTTTTTTCAATTTTTTTTCCATTTCTATTTTTTCACTTTTTTTTCAATTTTTTTTCATGATGGAACTCAAGAATTTGAGAATAAAAATATGTAGCCAAACTAGAAATTCAGATACCCACACACTTATTTTTATACACCCATACATATCATAATGATCCACTAGTTTTCTGGCCTGGGTAAGGATTTTTTTCAGGTTAAAGCTTGTAATGTGGGTTCACAAAAATAAAAGCAATAAGGCTCAAAGGGGTTCAACCAAAGAAAAAATAATTTCAGGGAAGGCTATTTGGCTTAAGTAGCAAAAAAAATCGCTTTAATCATGTTCATGTATGCATGTGTTGATGTGACGACCTTGAAGAGAATCAAAGCAAGTTCTAGAGAAACAAATTCATGGAAGAATATCACTCATCAAGAATAGTGGGACTGAATGTCAGTCTAAAGGCTCAAAATCTCACCGGCTTTTGTCTACCAAATTTAGTCACAACCATCCTCAAGGAAATTAACTATACTAGTTAATTCTAAGTTGAAAAGAGTATTTATTCAATCATGTTATAAATTTTTTAAACTTAGTTAACTCTTCCTCATGACATACACAACAAAAATTATTGAAAACCACAAAAACAAATCTTCCCTTTTTTAAGAAAATGAGAATAGAAAAAAAATTCTTTTTTTAATTTAATTTTTTAAATTAGTTTATTTTGAAAAAGCATGCACTTAAAAAATAGACAAAACATAAATCTCCTCCCCCACATTTAAAACTGACATTGTCACCAATGAAAGTCTAAATGCAAAGAAAAGACAAAAATGAACAAAAATAAAAAAATACAAGAATATGAAAAACTCCCCTTGGGTTGCCTCCCAAGCAGCGCCTTTGTTTAATACGTCGTTGGCTCGACTCTATGCACACTTGAGACAACTACGCAAAGATTTTACATCTTGAATAGAGGCCTACAAAACATTGGATAAAAGCCTCTTGTCAGAATTTGATAATAAAATATAAGGAAGGTTACCTGACTGTTGTATTTTTAGAAAATCACTGAATGCTACTACAGTTTCCTGCAAATTAGTTATCAAAGATAGCTCCTTATGCACTTTCTCAAGATGCTCACTAATGGCAACTTTCAATCCATCTTTCCCATCAAGTTTGTAAAACCCGCAACTCGAAATTTCTGGAATTTATGGATAATTGAATTATTGCCTCTTGGTTTGATCATTAGTTTCTGTTGCTCATTAGTTTAGAATAAGTTATTAGCTATTATTATTATTTTATTTTTTATTAGTTGGCGTTTAGGAAAAACATAATTTTAAATAATGGATTGGATTTTTGTATTACTGACCCGTTCCGATCCCGTGCACGGGGGACTCCAAGTTCGAACCCGATTCCCGATTCCGATTCCGTTCCGAACCCACCCTTATTTTTTCCCTTTTAATTTTCTGATTATTAACACTTAGATAATATATATATTGGTTAAAAAATAAATAATAAACACTAAAATCCAAAATCTAAATCCCCAGCTGACTCTCTCCTCTTTCCCCACGTTGGACCAGTTCCCCCCAACATGATCGAGCTTCCCCCTTATTTCTCCTACAACTCCTCCTCTCCACTCTCTTTCCTCCATTCCATCTCCCACATACTCACTTATACCACTCTCCTCACCCATTCCTCCTTCATAGAACTCTCCTCACCCATTCTCCTTCACAGAACTCTCCTCTCCCCAAGCCCCATCCACGCCCGGCCGACCCGCTCGGTCCCGAGCACCCCCGCCCTGTCTCGTGCGCTCCACCGCTCTGGACCCCGTGCCCGCTCGGCCAGTGCCTCCCAGGCGTGCCCCCGAGCTTCCGGCCGACCCCCGAGCCTTGTCGGCTCCGTCCCAGCGACTGCCCCGAGTTTTGCAGCACTCCGCCCCGCGTCGAAGCCGTACGCCGTCCCTGTCCCAGACCTCCGGGCCCCGATCTGCTGTTCCACGTTCCCGTGCGTGCTTTCTGGCACCTATCCCGCTGTCCGCGCGAATTATTTTTTCTATTTCTTGCATCTGAGAGCTCTAGCCGAGCACACGAGGTATAATTCCGTGTCCATGTGTCCCTTTCGTAGTTAGTCGATGATGACGCAGTCCCGACCCCGTTACGGGGATCGGATTTAGTTTAGTTGCGTATACGGGATACACATTTTAGTTACGTCGCGGCGTAGTTTTCTTTTGGTGAACATTAATCGGTGCTGAGTGTTCATTCTTTTTAGTTGGGTCCTTATTTAGTTTGTTAGTTGATTCTTTAGTTTGGATCATTCTTTATGTACTGTGGTTTATTTTCCTTGGTTAGTTGTTTCTTTAGTACGGTGGATTATTTTTCTTAGTTGATTTTTAGTTTGGATCTTTATGTTCATTCTCATAGATGGGACATTATTCAGTATGCTGTGGCTTAGTTCTTTTGGTAGGTTATTCACTTCTTTGGCGATGTGGTTGACTCCCTAGTTTGGGTTGTTCTTTTCGGTGTGGATCGGACATTATTCAGTATGCTGTGGCTTAGTTCTTTTGGTAGGTTATTCACTTCTTTGGCGATGTGGTTGACTCCCTGGTTTGGGACGTTCTTTTCGGTGTGGATCGGTACCGCCAAAGTGGCTAGGTTGTCCTAGTTACAGAAGAGATGCTGCCCAAATTTTCGGAAAAGTTTTCAAAATAGAAGTATTTAATTAAGTTTAGTAAATTGGTAAATTAAAATCTATTTTCAAATTTCGGTCTTTTGCAAACGGTTTACAAAATTGGTTTTTGTTTGGCCTTAAGTGACGGATTTTTGTGAGTTTTCTGTATCTCCGTTAGGCGACGACCGTATCGATCGGATGAGCCTCGACGAAACGCAAACGCTACAGGACTTCATGTACGTTGAGGCGTTGGCCAGCAACATGAGATTGCATGGCCAAGTCTGAGACGCCCGTTTTCTATAAATTATATTATATTTTATTTTATTTTAGAACTGGTTACTGGCCTTTAGTATTTTGGGTGCAGGACCTCGGCCTTCTGTTTGGACCGCTTTACGGCACTCAGAGCTCGCCTCAGCCTTATTAATTTAATTTAATTAATTTGTTGTAAGGTGTAAGCCCCTGATTTTCAAATTCATTTTTAATTAGTGTTAATTAATTTTTTTTGTCATTTATAGCCTTAAATAAATATTAGAAATTTTTAGGAATTTTTCTAGAATTTTTAAATGATTTTAAATGAGTTTTAAAATACAAAAATATTGATTTATAATTTTCTAAAATGTTTTAATATCAATTTGCAATTATTAGAATTGTTTTAATACTATTTTGTAATTATTCAAATTACTTTTATATCAGTTTGTAATTAGGAATTTGTTTTTAAATAGGGAATGCAAATTATATTTGCATTTGTTTCCTGTTGGGGGCCTAGTGTAAAATTCTAAAACCTAGGGGCCTAACTGCTAATTGCCAACCCCCCCCCGATCGACAGCTCTCTCTCTCTCTCCTCGGCCTCATCCACTCCGCTGCCCCGACTGCCCCGAGCTGCCACGCCGCCCTGCCCCCCGCCTTTCCCGGCCAAGTCTACCGCCCTAAAACCCCCTATAAAATCCCCCACTCCCCTCTCGACCTAAACCCTAACCCTAAATTTCCCCCACAGCCACCGACGACCCCCTTCTTCCCCAAAACACTCTGCCGGAACCCTAGCTACGGCGAGCCCCTGTCCAGCCTCACCACTCGTCGTCGATAGCCGCCACCACCGTCATCCGCTTCGCCTTGCCGAGCTGGAGGCAGCGCCACTGGAGCGCCCCGACCCCGACGCCTCCTCCGCCGTCCCCGACCTTCGGATCACCCTTCAACTCGCCGGACACGTGAGTGTCAGTGTTCCCCTGTGTCGTGCGTGTCTCGTATTGGGTCGAGAGTGTTCGCCGTGTCCTGGCGAATACTTTGATAGAACTGGACACGCGAGATTGAACTCGTGCGTGTCGTGCAGGCCTAGGACACGAGAAAATCCTATGTCCTTAACTGTCTGGACACAGGACAGTTTTATATTTTTTTTATGTATAAACTACCCTAACCTAAATAAATTAACCAGAACCCTAACCTCTAACAAAACTAACGGGTTGACCCCCTGGCCAGCCCGACTCGGCCTAACCCCCCCCCCCGCTGTGTTGGCTCGAGTTCGAGCCCCCCCTCTTCTTTTTATTTCCTTTTTCTTTTCTTTTCTTTTTCTGTTTTCTTTTTCTTTTTCTTTTTTCTATTTTATATATTTATATATATGTATATATATGTATATACTGTATTGACAGTATTATATTATATGTATATCTTATAGTTAGTGAGTTTCATGTGTATATTTGTATATATATATATATATATATATATATATTATATATATTATATATATATATATATATATATATTTTTTTATTTATTTATATATATATAATATATATATATATTATATATATAGATATTATATATATATATATTTTTTTTTTTTTTTTAAAAAAAAAAAATATATATATATATATATATATATATATATATATATATTTTTTTTTTTTTTTTTTTTTTTTTTTTATATATATTATATATATATATAGATATAGGATATATATAGAGATATATATATAGATTTTTATATATTACGTATGTTATTATATTACTTATATATAACTAATATATATTATATATATATATATATATATTATATAATATATATATATATATTATATATATATATATATAATATATATATA